>CM043323.1:41066595-41181595 GCA_023736055.1 Quercus glauca
TACCTTACCGTGCTAGAGCATTCTCTTAAAAACTCAAAAATAACAATGAAATAATTCAAAAAAACTAAAAATATCTTTTTGCCCTCAATTCATGCCAAACCGGGCCAGGAGAAGAAGAAAAAGCGATAAAAAAACATTTCAATCCAAGTACTGTTTCGCCCGACCCAATTAGGGCGCTCCCAATCAAATAGAAAAAAAATTCAAAAACTTAAAAAACTTCATTCTAGGTTTATTTCTGGGCAAACTGAACCGGGATAGTTCGAAAAATCGATAAAACTTTTTTCGAACCAAGTACAGCTTTTACCTTACTCGTGCTAGAGCATTCTCCAAAAAATTAAAAAAAAATATTAAAACAATTCGATAATATCTTTCTGCACTCATTTCATGCCAAACTGGGCTGGGACAAAAGCAAAAGATAAAAAAAAAAAAAAAAAAAAAAAAAAAAAAAAAAAAAATTGTTTTGGATACCGTTTCTCCCGACCCATGTTGGAGCTTTCCCAAAAAAAAAAGTAAAAAAACTCAAAAAATTAAAAAACATCGTTCTCGCTTCATTTTTGGCAAAACCGAACCAGGATAGGCTGAAAAATCAATAAAAAAAATTTCGTACTGAATACAGTTTCTACCTTACTCAGGCTTGAGGATTCTCAAAAAAATAATAAAATAATAATAAAATAATTCAAAAAAAATAATAGTATTTCATGCCAAACCGGGCCGGGACAAGAAGAAAAAGGGACTAAAAAAAATTTTCTTTCCGGGTACGGCTTCTCCCAACCCATGTTAAAGCATTCACAAAAAAAATAGTAAAAAAATTCAAAAAGTTAAAAAACATCATTCTCGCTTTATTTCTAACAAAACCGAACCAGTATGCACCGAAAAATCGATAAATTTTATTCGTATCAAGTACAGTTTCTACCTTACCCGTGTTAGAGCATTCTCAAAAAAATTCATTAATAGTAATAAATTAATTCAAAAAAATTTAAAAAATATCTTTCTGCACTTAGTTCATGCAAAACTGGGCCGGGACAAGAAGAAAAAGAGATAAAAAAAAATTTTCGTTCCGGGTACTGTTTCTCCTGACCCATGTTCGAGCGTTCCCAAATAAATAGTAAAAAAACTCAAAAAATTAAAAAACATCATTCTCTATTTATTTCTGGCAAAATCGGACTGGTATAGGCTGAAAAACAGATAAAAAAAATTTTCGAACCGAATACAGTTTCTACCTTCCTTGGTTAGCATTCTCAAAAAAATTCAAAAAAAAGATTAAATAATTCAAAAAAATTAAAATATCTTTCTGCGCTCATTTCATGCCAAACCGGGCTGGGACAGGAGGAAAAAGGGACAAAAAAAATTTCATTCCAAGTACCGTTTCTAAGGACCCAAGTTAGAGTGTTCTCAAAAAAATAGTAAAAAAATTCAAAAAATTAAATAACATCATTCTCGCTTTATTTCTGGCCAAACTGAACTGGGATAAGCTGAAAAATCGATAAAATTTTTTCGTACCGAGTACAGTTTCGACCTTATCCGTGTAAGAGCATTCTCCAAAAAATAAAAAAAAAAATATATTATAATAATTCTAAAAAATTAAAAATATTATTCTGCCCAAATTTCATGCCAATCCGGGGAATGACAGGCAGAAAAAGAGATTAAAAACAAAAATTCGTTCCGGGTACCGTTTCTTCCAAGTTAGAGCGTTTCCAAAAAAATAATAAAAAAATTCAAAAAATTAAAAAACATCATTCTCAGTTTCTTTCTAGAAAACTGGACCGGGATAGGCCGAAAATGCGAAAAAAAAAAAAAAATTTTCATACCGAGTACAATCTCTACCTTACTCGGGCTTGAGCATTCCCAAAAAAATGCAAAAAAAAAATTAAAATAATTCAAAAAAATTAATAATATCTTTCTACACTCATTTCATGCCAAACCGGGCCAGGACAAAAAGAAAAAAAGATAAAAAAAATTTCTTTACAAGTACTGTTTCTCCGGACCCAAGTTAGAGCGTTCGCAAAAAAATTGTAAAAAACATTCAAAATACTGAAAAACATCATTCTGGGTTTATTTCTTGGCAAACAGGACCAACATAGATAAAAAACCGATAAAAAAGTTTTCGTATCGAGTACAGTTTCTACCCTACTCGAGCTTGAGCATTCTCAAAAAAATAAAAAAAAATATTACAAAAATTCAAAAAAATTAAAATTATCTTTCTTTGTTCATTACATGCAAAGCCGAGCCTGGGCAAGGAGAAAAAGAGATAAGAAAAAATTTCCTTCCAAAAATCGTTTCTCCCGACACAAGTTAGGGCGTTCCCAAAAAATAAAAAAAAAATAAAAAAAATATCATTCTTGTTTTATTTCTGGCTAAACTGGACCGGGAAAGGCCAAAAAATGGATAAATTTTTTTCGTACCGAATACAGTTTCTACCTCGTGCTAGAGTATTCTCCAAAAAATTGAAAAGTAATATTAAAAAAATTCTAAAAAATTAAAAATACCATTCTGCCCCAATTTCATGCGAAACCAGGCCAGGACAAGAAGAAAAAGAGATTCAAAAATTTTTTCAATCCGGGTACTGTTTCTCTCGAACCAATTAGAGCGTTCCCAAAAAAATAGTAAAAAAATTCAAAAACCTCATTCTTGGTTTACTACTGGGCAAACTGATCCGGGATAGGCAGAAAAAGTTATAAAAAAATTTTCGTACTGGGTACAGTTTCTACCATGCTTGGGCTTGAGCTTTCTCAAAAAAATTCAAAAAAAATATTAAATAATTCAAAAATTTTTAAAATATCTTTTCTGCGCATATTTCATGCTAAACCAGGCCGGGACAAGAAGAAAAAGACATAAAAAAAAATTTGGTTCCAGGTACCATTCCTCCCGACCCAAGTTAGAGCGTTACCAAAAGAGTTGTAAAAAAATCCAAAAAATTAAAAAACTTCATTCTCACTTTATTTCTGGCCAAACTAGACTGGGATAGGCTAAAAAAGTGGAAAAAAAATTTCTTTCTGAATACAGTTTCTACCTTACTCGTGCGAGAGCATTCTCAAAAAAATTCAAAAATAATAATAAAATAATTCAAAAAAAATTAAAAATATCTTTCTGCACTTATTTCATGCCAAACTGGGCTGGGCAAGAAGAAAAAGAGATTAAAAAAAAAATGTTGTTTCGGGTACTGTTTCTCTTGACCCTTGGAAGAGCATTCCGACAAAAAATTGTAAAAAAATTGAAAAAATAAAAAAAAAATAATTTTTACTTTATTTCTGGCCAAACTGGATCAGGATAGGCCGAAAAAGCTATTAAAAATATGTTGTACTGGGTACAGTTTCTACCATACTCGAGATTGAGCATTTTCAAAAAAATTCAAAAAAAATATTAAAAATATCTTTCTCCGCTCATTCGATGCAAAACTGAGCTGGGACAAGAAGAAAAACACGCAAAAAAAATTTTTCTTTCCGGGTACCGTTCCTCCTAACCCTAGTTAGAGCGTTCCCAAAAGACCAGTAAGAAAACTAAAAAAATTAAAAAACATCATTCTCGGTTTATTGCTGGGCAACCCGGTTCGGGATAGGCCGAAAAAAGGATAAAATTTTTTCGTACCGAGTGCAGTTTCTTCCCTACCTGGGCTTGAGCATTCTAAAAAAAAAATTAAAATAAAATTAAAATAATTCAAAAAATATAAAAATACCTTTCGGCATTCATTTTATGCCGAACCTGGCCGGGACAATAAGAAAAAGAGATAATAAAAAAAAAATTTTGTTTCGGGTATCATTTCTCCTGACCCAAGTTAGAGCATTCCCAAAGAAATAGTAAAAAAATTCAAAATAATAGGAACATCATTCTCAGTTTATTACTTGGCAAACTAGACCGGGATAGATGAAAAGCCAATAAAAAAATTTTCGTACCGAGTACAGTTTCTACCCTTCTCGGGCTTGAGCATTCTCAAAAAAATTTCTAAAAAATATTAAAATAATTTAAAAAATATTAAAAATATCTTTCATTGTTCATTACATGCAAAGCCAAGCCAGGACAAGGAGAAAAAGAGATAAAAAAAAATTTCATTCCGAGAACCGTTTCTCCTGACCCAAGTTAAAGCATTTCCAATAAAATCGTGAAAAATTTCAAAAAATTAAAAAACATCATTCTTGTTTTATTTCTGGCCAAACCGGACTGGGATAGGCCAAAAAAGCGGAAAAAAAGAAATTCATACCGAGTACAATTTCTACCTTACCTGTGCTAGAGCATTCTCCAAAATATTCAAAAGAAATTTTAAAATAATTCAAAAAAATTAAAAATATAGTTCCGCCCAAATTCCATGCCAAACCGGGCCAGGACAAGAAGAAAAATAGATAATAAAAACAATTTCGTTTCGGGTACCGTTTCTCTCAACCCAATTAGAGCGTTCCCAAAAAAATAGTAAAAAAATTCAAAAACCTCATTCTTGGTTTACTTCTAGGCAAATTGGTTTGGGATAGGCCGAAAAAGTGATAAAATTTTTTTCGTACCTAGTAGAGTTTCTATCGTACTCGGTCTTGAGCATTCTCAAAAAAATTTAAAAAATATATTAAAATAATTCAAAAAATTTAAAAATATCTTTCTACGCTCATTTCATGCCAAACCAGGCCGGGACAAGAAGAAAGAGAGAAAATGAAAAATCTCGTTTCGAGTACCGTTCCTACAAACCCAAGTTAGAGCATTACCAAAAAAATAGTAAAAAAACATCATTCGTGCTTTATTTTTGGCCAAACCGGACCGGGATAGGCCAAAAAAGTAATAAATTTTTTTTCATACCAAATACAATTTCTACCTTACTCATTCTAGAGCATTCTCAAAAAAATTCAAAAATAATAATAAAATAATTCAAAAAAATTAAAAATATCTTTCAGCATTCATTTCATGCCAAACTGGGCTGGGCAAGAAGAAAAAGAGATAAAAAAATATTTCGTTTCAGGTACTGTTTTTCCCGACCCTTGCAAGAGCATTCTCAAAAAAATTGTAAAAAAATTATAAAACATCGTTCTCGGTTTGTTTCTGGACAAACTGGACCAGGATAGGTCAAGAAAGCAATAAAAATTTTTTGGTACCAAGTACAGTTCTACTGTGCTTGGGCTTGAGCATTTAGAAAAATAATAATAATAAAATAGTTCTAAAAAAATTAAAAATATCATTTTGCACTCATTTCATGCCAAACCGGGCCGGAACAGGAAGAAAATGAGATAAAAATAAAAATTTCGCTTCGGGTACCGTTTCTCCAGACCCATGTTAGAGCGTTTCCAAAAAAATAGTAAAAAAATTCAAAAACATTATTCTCACTTTATTATGGCCAAACCGGACCGGGATAGGCTGAAATAGTGATAAAAAAAATTTTCGTACCGAGTACAGTTTCTACGTTACTCAGACTTGAGCAATCCCAAAAAAATTCAAAAAAATATTAAAATAATTCAAAAAATTAAAAATATCTTCCTACGCTCATTTCATGCAAAACCGAACCAGGACAAGGATAAAAAGAGATTAAAAAAAAAAAAATTACGTTCCAGGAAACGTTTCTCCTGACTTAAATTAAAGCGTTCCCAAAAAAATTCAAAAAATTAAAAAACACCATTCTTGTTTTATTTCTGGCCAAACCAGACCGGGATAAGCCGAAAAAGCGATAAAATTTTTTTCATGCCGAGTAAAGTTTCTTCCATACCGGTGTAGAGCATTCTCCAAAAAACTAAAAAAAAAAAAAAAAGAATTTAGTTCTAGGTACTGTTTCTCTCGACCCAATTAGAGGGTTCCCAAAAAGTTAATATAAAAATTAAAGAACCTCATTCTCGGATTATTTTTGGGCAAACCAGTTTGGTATAGGCCGAAAAAGCGATAAAATTTTTTTCTTACCGAGTACAATTTATACCGTACTTGGGCTTGAGCATTCTCAAAAAAAAAATTTATAAAATAGTTCGAAAAAAATTAAAAATATCTTTTTGCACTCATTTCATGCCAAACCAGGCCAGGACAAGGAGAAAAAGAGATAAAAAAATTTAGTTCCGGGTACCGTTTCTCCCAACCCATGTGAGAGAGTTACCAAAAAAATAGTAAATAATTTCAAAAAAATCTTTCTCGCTTTATTTCTGACCAAACCAGATCGGGATAGGTTGAAAAAGTGATGAAAAAAAATTCGTACTGAGCACAGTTTCAGCATTACTCGAGTTTGAGCATTTTCAAAAAAAAAAATCCAGAAAAATATTAAAATAATTCAAAAAAAATTAAAAATATCTTTCTACGCTCATTTCATGCAAAACCGAGCCAGGACATGGATAAAAAAGAAATTTAAAAAGAAAAAAAATTTCGTTCAGAGAATTGTTTCTCCCGACCCAAGTTAAAGCGTTCTCAAAAAAATAGTAATAAAATTCAAAAAATTAAAAACACATCATTCTTGTTTTATTTCTGGCCAAACCGGATCGGGATAGGCTGAAAAAGTTATAAATTTTTTTTCATACAGAGTACAGTTTCTACGCTACCCGTGCTAGAGCATTCTCCAAAAAATTCAAAAACAATATTAAAATAATTTAGAAAAATTAAAAATATCGTACTGCCCAAATTTCAAGCCAAACCGGGCCAGGAAGAGAAGAAAAAGAGATAAAAAGAAAATTTTAGTTCCAGGTACTGTTTCTCTCAACCCAATTAGAGCGTTCCCATAAAAAGAGATAAAAAAAATATTTCGTTTCAGGTATTGTTTCTCCCGACCCTTGCAAGAGCATTCTCAAAAAAATTGTATAAAAATTAAAAAAATTAAAAAAACATCACTCTTGCATTATTTTGGCCAAACCGGACCGGGAAAGGCCGAAAAAGCGATAAAATTTTTTTCATACTGGGTACAGTTCCTACTTTACTCGGGTTAGAGCATTCTTAAAAAAATTCAAAAAAAAAAAACGTTAAAATAATTCAAAAAAATTAAAAATATCTTTCTCAGCTCATTTCATGCAAAACCGAGCCGGGACAATAATAAAAAGACATAAAAAAAAATTTTCGTTTCAGGTACCGTTCATCCCGACCCAAGTTAGAGCGTTCCCAAAAGAATAGTAAGAAAATTCAAAAAATTAAAAAACATCATTCTCGCTTTATGTTTGGCCAAATTGGACTGGGATAGGCTAAAAAAGCGATAAAAATTTTGTCGTACCGAATACAATTTCTACCTTACTTAGGCATAAGCATTCTCAAAAAAATTCAAAAAAAATACTAAAAATAATTCAAAAAAATTAAAAATATCTTTCTCACCTAAATACACTCTCCACTGAGTTGTGTCAGGTGAATGTTCGTATTGGCTGTATTGCTAGACGACAGGTGACCATAGGTGGTTTTGCTGCTGAGGCTACTCCTTCACCACCTCCTTCAGCGGCTTCTTACTTTGAGGATGATGATGGCGATGACGATGATACTTCTGATGATGGTGATGGAGATGCTAACTCTACTAATGAGATATCTACTTGATACTTTACCCTTTGTCACTCATGAAAAAAAGGGAGAGTAATTTTGGGATATGAGAGTAGTCATTCTTAGGGGGAGAGTTAGTATAGGACATTGAATCACTTGTGCGTTATAATGGTATTTTCATGCATTTAGATGTGTGTAATATGTTTGTGTGCTGGTAGGATTGGATTGGGCTGAGCCCATGATGAAATTTCTGTTGCATGTCACATGTTCATGCATTCCTCATGCATACGTACTCTCTATTTGAATTGCTTTGGGACTTTTCTGATTGTCTCCCTCTCTCTCATTCTGTTTACGTTAGTCGTGTCTATGGCACCTAAGCGTAAATCTACTCCGGCTCGGAACTCTCTTCGTTCCGGAGCTTCTTCATCTTCTGATTCTGCTTCTCTTACTCTTCGATTCCATGATGATGATGCCTACAAGGCATTCTCAGAGAACTTTTCTAGACGAGGTGTTCATTCGGAACGCCAAGTCATTTTGGCGGACTTCGCCGACACTGACCTTCTCGATGTCATTCACAGTCGGGGATGGGAGTCACTATGTGACGTCCCCGTCACTTGTCCTCTCGTGCTTATTCAAGAGTTTTACTCCAATATGCACGGGATTGATCGTTCAGTACCTCTCTTTTTCACTCGCATTCGAGGTATGCACATCCCTGTCACACCGCAGCTAATTGCGGATGTACTTCGGGTTCCTAGGATAGAGTTTCCTAACTATTCTTCTTGTGAGTATCTATGGATAGTGTCCAAAGATGAGCTCATTTCAGCTTTTTGCGAGCGCCCTTCTGAGTGGGGTGAGCGTCAGTTTACCTCACGTCCTCCTTTTGCTAAAGGTCCTAGATTCTTAAACATAGTGATGACTTTTGGACTCCATCCTCTCTCTCACTACAACTCTATCACATAGCCTCGTGCTCGATTTTTGTTATCCCTCCTTGAGCATCATACCATAGACTTTCCTTCTCATTCTATTCTGTCTGTTATAGATGTTCATTTGGATGTGGCGACCTGTGATAAGCTCATCTTTCCTTCTGCTATTATGAGAATTCTTCGCCATTTTTCTGTCTCGTTTCCTGTGTCTAACCATTTCACCTTCATGTGTGCCATAGATGCTGCTACCGTAAAATATAGTGAGGTGTAGTTTAGGTCGCAACAGGCGGATTCCAATCCTTCCTCCCAATTAGCTCCATCTTGATCTGCTCCATCTAAATCCGCTCCATCTACATCCGCTCCCTCTTCCTCTGTGAGCGATGTGTCCCTTGGAGACATCATGGCATAGTTACAGCGCACGGATGCTCGCCTTGATACATTCTCCACTGAGTTGTATCAGGTGAATGTTTGTGTTGGCCGTATTGTTAGACGGCAGGCGACTATAGGTGGTTTTGCTCCTGAGGCTACTCCTTCACCACCTCCTCCAGCGGCTTCTGACTTTGAGGATGATGATGGCGATGACGATAATGCTTCTAATGATGATGATGGAGATGCTAACTCTACTGATGAGATGTCTACTTGATACTTTACCCTTTGTCACTCGTGACAAAAAGGGGGAGTTGTTTTGGGATATGAGAGTAATCATTCTTAGGGGGAGAGTTAGTATAGGACATTTTTGTTAGGAGGAGCGTTGTTATTGTTTTGAGGGATGTTGTGAGGATATGATGTATCTTTTCTTTTCTTTCTTTGTTAGAGACATTGTTCATGTACATTGGGTTTTACATGTGTTGTTTCTTTTCTCTCTTTATACACATGCTTCTTTTACTTGTATGCATTCTATTATTTCTATTTCACACAAGATGCCTTGATGAGTTTTGTTTAAAATGTTTCAAAAATACAGGTTGTCAAAGTCTACTTGCCATAAACTCTCTTCTTGCAAAGTCTTTCAAGAGTTTGTATTAGGATAGATTTTATTGTATTCAACAAGTGAGTATGAGTTGAGTGATTTTGTAACGGATTGCCAAAGGGGGAGATTGTTAGGACATATATAGTTCACTTATTAAGGACATATGTCACTCTTTTATGTAATTGGCTAATCCTTTAACAAAACGTACTTTACTTGTATATGGGTAAATCTAGTATGTGTTGAAAAACGTCAAGAAATTATGTTTCAAGATCAAGTGTGGAAGCCTTCAAGTCTGTCCAAGAAAATAAGCTGAAAGTGCAAAATCATTAAAGCTCGACAGTTGGCTCGACAGCTGCATCTAAGTAAGCTGTTTTAACCCGTAAACTTGACACCTGCTCGACAGCTTCTCGACAGCTTTTATCTGTTGAGGTTTATAAAATCAGAGTTTCTGATCTGATTTCTTGGGATTCGTGAATGTGTTTTTGAGCCTTATTTTCTCTTAACCCTAGACATATATAAAATGATTGTTTTAAGGGCCGTCAACAAAGATGCAAGTTGCACAAACATTAAGAAAGCTCTATTCAAGCAATTTGGGTTTTGTGACCAAGCATATTATTGATCTTTATCGTGTAGGATAAACAGAAAAATTTTGTAGCCAACCTCTCTTTCTAGTTGGTGTTGAAGTCGCGTACTGAGATCCGCACAAATTGGTTAGTCATGTACTTGGGAGCCGTGCATTAAAAAGGCAAATTGTCACCACAGAACAAGTCCGATTGGGTACTGTGGTAAGGGTTCAACTGTAGGTTGGTAAGGTACTTGGGATTCCTTTACTTATAGCCGCTTATTGTGAGTGGAATTTCGGAAGTGGTGACCTGAAAATCACCCGATGAGGTTTTTGCCGTTAGATTTTCCTCATTCGTAAACAAATCACCGTGTCATTTAATTTTCGCTGCATATTTGATTATTTGGTGATTTGTTTGTGCTGCCACGCAATTGCATGTAATTGAACTTAATTAATTCACTTGACTAATTAATTGGTTAATTCATCACAAGGGGTTAATTCGTTTTTGGCCTATCAAAAATAATAATAAAATAATTCGAAAAAAATTAAAAATATCTTTCGGTACTCATTTCATGCCAAACCGGGTTGGGACAAGAAGAAAAAGAGATAAAAAAAAAATGTTCATTCCAGGTACCATTTCTCTTGACCCATGTTAAAGTGTTCCCAAAAAAATAGTAAAAAAATTAAAAAAAAAAACATCATTCTCGCTTTATTTCTGGCCAAGTCGGACTGAGATAGGCTGAAAATGTGCAAAAAAAAATTTTGTACCGAATACAGTTTCTACCTTACCCGTGCTTGAGCATTCTCCAAAAAATTCGAAAAAAATATTAAAAAAATTAAAAAAAAAAAAATCATTCCGCCCAATTTTCATGCCAAACCGGGCCGGGACAAGAAGAAAATGAGATTAAAAAAATTTCGTTCTAGGTACAATTTATGTCGACCCAAGTTAGAGCGTTCCCAAAAAATTGTAAAAAAATTCAAAAAATTAAAAAACATCATTCTCGCTTTATTTCTGACAAACCGGACCGGGGAAGGCTGAAAAAGCGATAAAAAATTTTCGTACCGAGTTCAGTATCTACATTAGTCAGGCTTGAGCATTCTCAAAAAAATTCAAAACAATTAAAAATATCTTTCTGCACTCATTTCAAGCCAAACCATGACGGGACAAGAGTAAAAAGAGATTAAAAAAAAATTTCATTCTGGGTATTGTTTCTCCCAGCCCAAGTTAGAGCGTTCCAAAAAAAATAGTAAAAAGATTCAAAAAATTCAAAAACATCACTCTCACTTTATTTCTGGCCAAACCGAACCAGGATAAGCCGAAAAATTGATAAATTTTTTTTTTGCACTCATTTCATGCGAAACCGAGTCGGGATAAGAAGAAAAAGAAATTAAAAAAAAATTTCATTCCAGGTACCTTTTCTCCTAATCCATGTTAGAGCGTTCCCAAAAAAATAGTAAAAAAACTCAAAAAATTAAAAAACATCATTCTTGCTTTATTTTAGGCCAAACCGGACCGAGATAGGTTGAAAAAGCGATAAAAAATTTTTCGTACCGAGTACAGTTTCTACCTTACTTGGGATTGAGCATTCTAAAAAAAAATATAAAAATAATTAAAAAAAAATTAAAAATATCTTTCTGTGCTCATTTCATGCCAAACTGAGCCGGGGCAAGAAGAAAAAGAGATAAAAAAAAATTTAGTTCCGGGTTCTGTTTCTCCCAACTCAAGTTAGAGCGTTCCAAAAAAATAGTTAAAAGATTCAAAAAATTAAAAAACATCACACTCGCTTTATTCTTGGCCAAACCGAACCGGGATAGGCTGAAAAATTGATAAAATTTTTTTCGTACTGAGTATAATTTCTAACTTTCCCGCGCTAGAGCAATCTCCAAAAATTTCCAGAAAAATATTAAATTAATTCAAAAAAATTAAAAAAATCATTCTGCCCAAATTTCATGCCAAACTGGGCCATGACAAGAAGAAAAAGATATTAAAAAAAATTTCGTTTTAGGTATCGTTTCTGCCGAACAAAGTTAAAGCGTTCCCAAAAAAATAGTAAAAAACTTGTAAAAAAATCCAAAAAAAAAAAAAAAAAAACCACATTCTTGCTTTATTTCTGGCCAAACCGGACCGGGATAGGTCGATAAAATGATTAAAAATTTTTCGTATCGAGTACAGTTTCTATCGTACTCGAGCTTGAGCATTCTCAAAAAAATTAAAAATATTGTTCTGCCTACATTTCATGCTATACCGGGCTGGGACAAGAAGAAAAAGACCAAAAAAAAAAAAAAAAATGTTCCTGGTAACGTTTCTCCCAACCTAAATTAGACCGTTCCCAAAAAAAATTAAAAAACCACATTCTCACTATATTTCTGGCCAAACTGGACCGGGATAGGTTGAAAAAGTGATAAATTTTTTTTTTACCAAGCATAATTTCTACCTCCCTCGGGCTGTAGCATTCTCAAAAAAATTCAAAAAAAAATTCAGAAAAATTAAAAATATCATTCTGCCCACATTTCATGCCAAACTGGGAAGGGACAAGAAGAAAAAGAGATAAAATAAAATTTCATTTTTGGTACCGTTTCTCCCGACACAAGTTAGAGTGTTCCCAAAAAAATTCAAAAAATTAAAAAACCTTGTTCTCGCTTTATTTCTGGCCAAACCAGATTGGGACATGCTGAAAAAGCGATACAAAATTTTTCGAACCGAGTACAGTTTCTACCTTACCCCTACTTGAGCATTCTCAAAAAAAATTTAAAATAATTCAAAAAATTAAAAATAACTTTATATGCTCATTTCATGCAAAACGAGCTGGGACAAGGAGAAAAAGAGGTAAAAAAAAATTTCGTTCCAATAACCGTTTCTCCCAACCCAAGTTAGAGCGTTCCCAAAAAAATTGTAAAAAAATTCAAAAAATGAAATAAACTCATTCTCGGTTTATTTCTGGGCAAACCAGTCCAGGATAGGCCGAAAAAGTGATAAAAAAATTTCGTACCAAGTACAGTTTTTACCATACTCTCGCTTGAGCATTCTGATAAAAATTAAAAAAAAAATTAAAATAATTCAAAAAAATTAAAAATCTCGTTCTACGCTTATTTCATGCCAAACTAGAGAAGAGAAAGAGATAAAAAAAAATTTCGTTATAGGTATCATTTCTTCGAACACAAGATAGAGAGTTCCCAAAAAAAGTAAAAAAATTCAAAAAAATTAAATAATATCATTCTACCTTGATAGGCCGAAAAAGTGATAAAATTTTTGGGCAAACCGGTCCTTGATAGGCCGAAAAAGTGGTAAAATTTTTTTCATACCGAGTTCAATTTCTACCTCACCCGTGCCAGAGCATTCTCCAAAAAATTCAAAAAAAATATTAAAATAATTCAAAAAAAATTAAAAATATCTTTCTATACTCATTTCATGCAAAACCGAGTTGGGTCAAGGAGAAAAAGAGATAAAATAAATTTTTTTTCTGAGAATCGTTTCTCCCGACCCAAGTTAAAGCGTTCCCAAAAAAATAGTAAAAAATTCAAAAAATTGAAAAACATCATTCTCATTTTATTTCTGGCCAAACCAGACCGGGATAGGATGAAAAAAAGATAAGAAAAATTTTTGTACCGAGTACAGTTTCTACCTTACCCGCACTAGAGCATTCTCCTAAAAATTCAAAAAAAAAATTTAAAATAATTCAAAAAAATTAAAAATATCATTCTGCCCAAATTTGATGCCAAACCAGACCAGGACAAGAAGAAAAAATGATAAAAAAAAAAAATCGTTTCGGATATCGTTTCTCCCAACTCAATTAGAGTGTTCCCAATAAAATAGTCAAAAAAGTCAAAAAATTAAAAAACCTCATTCTCAGTTTATTTCTAGGCAAATTGGTCCTTGAAAGGCCGAAAAAGCGGTAAAAAAATTTCGTACCGAGTACAGTTTCTACTATACTCGGGCTTGAGCATTCTCAAAAAAATTCAAAAATAATAATAAAATAATTCAAAAAAAAATTAAAAATATCTTTCGGCACTCATTTCATGCCAAACCGGGTCGGGACAAGAAGTAAAAAAGATAATAAAAAAATTTCATTCCAGGTACCGTTTCTCCCGACTCATGTTAAAGCGTTCCCAAAAAAATAGTAAAAAGTTTAAAAAAATTAAAAAAATCATTCTCACTTTATTCCTGGCCAAACCGAACCGGGATAGGATGAAAAAGTGATAAAAACATTTTCGTACCAAGTACCGTTTCTACCTTACCTGTGCTTGAGCATTCTCCAAAAAAGAGGTGAAAAAAACTTTCGTTCTAGGTACCATTACTGCTGACCCAAGTTAGAGTGTTCCCAAAAAAATAATAAAAATTCAAAAACATCATTCTCGTTTTATTTCTGGCCAATCTGAACCGGGATAGGCCGAAAAATCGATAAAATTTTTTTTGAAACGAGTACAGTTTCTACCTTACCCACGCTAGAGCATTCTCAAAAAATTCAAAAGTAATAAAAAAATAATTGAAAAAAAAATTAAAATATCTTTCTACACTCATTTCATGCCAAACCGAGCCGAGACAAGAAGAAAAAGAGATAAAAAAAAAAAAATTTTCTTTTCGGGTGCCGTTTCTCCCGATCCATGTTAGAGTGTTTCGAAAAAAATAGTAAAAAAACTCAAAAAATTAAAAAACATCATTCTCGCTTTATTTCAAACCAAATCGGACCGGGATAGGCTGAAAAAACGATAAATTTTTTTTCTTACCGAGTACAGTTTCTACCTTACTTAGGCTTGAGCATTCTCCAAAAAATATTAAAATAATTCAAAAAAATTAAAAATATCTTTATGCGCTCATTTCATGCCAAACTAAGCCGGGCGAGAAGAAAAAGAGTTAAAAAAAATTTATTTCGGGTACTGTTTCTCCGTACCTAATTTAGAGCTTTTCCAAAAAAATAGTAAAAATTTTTCAAAAAATTAAAAAACCTCATTCTCGGTTTATTTCTGAGCAAACCGGTCTTTGATAGGCTGAAAAAGTGATAAAAAAATTTCGTACCGAGTACAGTTTCTACCGTACTCGGGCTTGAGCATTCTCAAAAAAATTCAAAAAAATGAAATAAAATAATTCAAAAAAAAATTAAAATATCTTTCAGCACTCATTTCATGCCAAATCGGGCCGGGACAAGAAGACAAAGATATAAAAAAAAAATTTATTCTGGGTACCGTTTCTCCCGACCCAAGTTAGAGCTTTCCAAAAAAAATAGTAAAAATTCAAAAACATCATTCTCGCTTTATTTCCGGCCAAACTAAACCGGGATTGGCCGAAAAATTGATAAAATTTTTTTGAACCGAGTACAGTTTCTACCTTACCCACACTAGAGCATTCTCAAAAAATTCAAAAGTAATAAAAAAATAATTCAAAAAAAATTTAAAATATCTTTCTGCACTCATTTCACGCCAAACTAAGCCAGGACAAGAAGAAAAAGAGATTAAAAAAAATAAATTTCGTTCCGGGTATCGTTTCTCCCGATCCATGTTAAAGCGTTTCCAAAAAAATAGTAAAAAAACTCAAAAAATTAAAAAACATCATTCTCGATTTATTTCAAGCCAAACAGGACTGGGATAGGCTGAAAAAGCGATAAATTTTTTTTCGTACTGAGTACAATTTCGACCTTACTTCGGCTTGAGCATTCTCAAAAAAATATTAAAATAATTCAAAAAAATTAAAGATATCTTTCTGTGCTCATTTCATGCCAAACTGAGTCGGGGTGAGAAGAAAAAAAGATAAAAAAAAATTTTCATTTCGGGTACCGTTTCTCCGTACCTAAGTTAGAGCTTTCCCAAAAAAAAGTAAAAAATTTCAAAAAATTAAAAAACATCATTCTCGCTTTATTTCTTGCCAAACCGAACCGTGATAGGGTGAAAAATCGATAAAACTTATTTCATACAGAGTACAGCTTCTACGTTACCCATGCTAGAGCATTCACCCAAAAATTCAAAAAAAATATTAAAATAATTCATAGATACAAAAAATATCATTCTGCCCAAATTTCATCCCAAATCGGGCTGGACAAGAAGAAAAAGAGATTGAAAAAAAAAAAAAATTCATTCCAGGTACAGTTTCTTCCGACCCACGTTAGAGCATTCCCAAAAAAATAGTAAAAAATTTTAAAAAATAAAAAAACATCATTCTCGCTTTATTTCTGACCAAATTGGATCGGGATAGGCTGAAAAAGTTAAAAAAAAATTTCGTACCGAGTACAGTTTTTACCTTACCCGTGCTAGAGCATTCTCCAAAAAATTAAAAAAATATATTAGAAAAATTAAACAAAATTAAAAAAATCGTTCTACCCAAATCTCATGAATAATCGGCCCGGGGTAAGAAGAAAAAGAGATTAAAAAAAAATTTTAGTTCTAGGTACCGTTTCTGCCGACCCAATTTAGAGCGTTTCCAAAAAAAAATAGTAAAAAAACTCAAAAAATTAAAAAACATCATTCTTGCTTTATTTCAAGCCAAACCGGACCGGGTACAGTTTCTACCTTACTTGGGCTTTAGCATTCTCAAAAAAATATTAAAATAATTCAAAAAAATAAAAATATCTTTCTGTGCTCATTTCATGCCAAACTGGGATGGGACAAGGAGAAAAATAGATAAAAAAAATTTCGTTCCAGGTACCGTTTCACCTAACCCATGTTAGAGTGTTCCCAAAAAAAATTAAAAAAATTCAAAAATATTATTCTCGCTATATTTCAGGTGAAACCGGACCGGGATAGTACAAAAAAGTGATAAAAAAATTTTCGTATCGAGTACAGTTTCTACCTTACCCGCGCTAAAGCATTCTTAAAAAATTCAAAAGTAATAAAAAAATAATTCAAAAAAAAATTAAAAATATCTTTTGGCACTCATTTCATGCCAAACTAAGCTGGGACAAGAAGAAAAAGAGATAATAAAAAAATTTCGTACCGGCTACCGTTTCTCCAAATCCATGTTAAAGCGTTCCCAAAAAAATAGTAATAAAACTCAAAAAATTAAAACACATCATTCTCACTTTATATCAGGCCAAACTGGACCCGGAAAGGCTGAAAAAGCGGAAAAAATTTTTACGAACCGAGCGCAGTTTTTACCTTACTTGGGCTTGCGAAATTTCAAAAAAAATATTAAAAAAATTAAAAATATCATTCTACCCAAATTTGATTCCAAACCAGGCCAGGACAAGAAAAAAAAGAGATATAAAAAAAAAAAAAAAAAAAAAATCGTTCCGAGTACCATTCTCCCAACCAAAGTTAGTGCGTTCCCAAAAAAATAGTAAAAAAATTCAAAAAATTTAAAAAACAACATTGTCGGTTTATTTCTACGCAAACCAGACCAGGAAAGGCTGAAAAACCGATAAAAAAATTTTCGTACCAAGTACTGTTTCTACCGTACATAGGCTTGACCATTCTAAAAAAAATCAAAAATAATAATAAAAAAATTCATAAAAAACTAAAAATATCTTTTGGCACTCATTTCATGCCAAACCGGCCAGGAAAATAAGAAAAAGAGATAAAAAAAAATTTCGTTCTGGTACCATTTCTCCCGACCCATGTTAAAGCTTTCCCAAAAAAATAGTAAAAAAATTCAAAAAATTAAAAACCATCATTCTTGCTTTGTTTCCGGCCAAACTGAGCTGAGATCGGCTGAAAAATTGATAAAAAAATTTTCGTAACGAGTACAGTTTCTACCATACCCGTGCTTGAGCATTCTCAAAAAAATTCAAAAAAAAAATTTTTAAAAATTAAAAAATTTTTAAAAAATCGTTCTACCCAAATTTCATGCCAAACCGGGCTGGGACAAGAAGAAAAAGAGATTAAAAAAAATTTTGTTCTAGGTACCATTTCTGCCGACCCAAGTTAGAGTTTCCCAAAAAAATTGAAAAAACATCATTCTCGCTTTATTTCTGGTAAAATCGGACCTGGGATAGGTTGAAAAAGCGATAAAACATTTTTTGTACCGAGTACAGTTTCTACATTACTCGGGCCTGAGCGTTCTCAAAAAAATTCCAAAAAAATATTAAAATAATTCAAAAAAATTAAAAATATCTTTCTGCACTCATTTTATGCCAAACTGGGACGGGGCAAGAAGAAAAAGAGATAAAAAAAAATTTCGTTCCAGGTACTGTTTTTCCGTACCCAAATTAGAGCGTTCCCAAAAAAAGAGTAAAAAATTTCAAAAAATTAAAAAACATCATTCTCACTTTATTTTTGGCCAAATCGAACCGAGACAGGCTGAAAAATCGATAAAAATTTTTTCATACCGAACTAGAGCATTCACCAAAAAATAAAAAAAATATTAAAATAATTAAAAAAAAACTAAAAATATCATTCTACCCAAATTTGATGCCAAACTGGATACGGACAAGAAGAAAAAGAGATAAAAAGAAAAAAAAAAAATCGTTTCGTGTACCATTTCTCCCGGCCCAAGTTCTAGCATTCCCAAAAAAATAGTAAAAAAATTTGAAAAATTAAAAAACATCATTCTCAGTTTATTTCTTGCCAAACCGGACTGGGATAGGTCGAAAAACCAATAAAAAAAATTTCGTACCGAGTATAGTTTCTACCATACTCAGGCTTGAGCATTTTCAAAAATATTCAGAAATAATAATAAAAAAATTCAAAAAAAAATTAAAAATATCTTTTTCCACTCATTTCATTCCAAACCGAGCTGGGGCAAGAAGAAAAAGAGATAAAAATAAATTTCGTTCTATGAACCTTTTCTCCCAACCTATGTTAGAGCGTTCACAAAAAAATAGTAAACGAATTTAAAAAATTAAAATACATCATTGTCGATTTATTTCTGGCCAAACCGGATAGGATGAAAAAGCGATAAAACATTTTTCGTACCGAGTACAGTTTCTACATTACTCGGGCTTGAGCATTCTCCCAAAAATTCAAAAAAAATATTAAAATAATTCAAAAAAATTAAGAAATCTTTCTGCACTCATTTCATGCCAAAACCGGGATGGGGCAAGAAGAAAGAGAGATAAAAAAAAATTTTCATTTCGGGTACCATTTCTCCGGACTCAAATTAGAGCATTACCAAAAAAATAGTAAAAATTTTCAAAAAATTAAAAAACAACATTCTCACTTTATTTTTGGCCAAACCGAACCGAGATAGGCTGAAAAATCGATAAAATTTTTTTCATACCGAGTACAGTTTCTATGTTAACCATGCTAGAGCATTAACCAAAAAATTGTAAAAAATATGAAATTAATTCAAAAAAACTATAAATATTATTTTGCCCAAATTTGATGCCAAACCGGACCAGGACAAGAAGAAAAAGAGATTAAAAAAACAAATCGTTCCGGGCACCATTTCTTTCGGCCCAAGTTCTAGCATTCCCAAAAAAAAAGCAAAAAAATTTTAAAAATTTAAAAACATCGTGCTTGATTTATTTCTTGGCAAATCGAACTGGGATTTTCATGTCGAACTGGGTCGGGACAAGAAGAAAAAGATAAAAAAAAATTTCGTTCTGGGTGCCGTTGCTCCCAACCCATGTTAGAGCATTCACAAGAAAATAGTAAAAGAATTTAAAAAATTAAAATACATCATTCTCACTTTATTTCTGGCGAAACTGGACCGGGATAGGCCGAAAAAGTGATAAAATAGTTTTCGTACCGAGTACAGTTTCTACCTTTCCCGTGCTAGAGCATTCTCCAAAAAATTCAAGAAAATATTAAATTAATTAAAAAAAATAAAAAAAAAAATTGTTCTGCCCAAATTTCATGCCAAACTGGACCGGGACAAGAAGAAAAAGAGATAAAAAAAAATCTCATTTCAGGTACTGTTTTAATCGACCCAAGTTATAGCGTTCCCAAAAAAATAGTAAAAAAATTCATAAACCTCATTCTCGGTTTGTTTCTGGGCAAACCTGTCCTGGATAGGCCGAAAAAGTGATAAAAAATTTTCGTACCAGGTACAGTTTCTACCTTACTTGGGCTTGAGCATTCTAAAAAAAAATATAAAATAATTAAAAAAAATTAAAAACATCTTTCTGCACTCATTTCATGCCAAACTGGGCCGGGACAAGAAGAAAAAGAGATAAAAAAAAAAAAAAAAAATTAGTTCCGAGTACCGTTTCTCCCAACCCAAGTAAGGGCGTTCCCAAAAAAATAGTAAAAAGATTCAAAAAATTAAAAAACATCATTCTCGCTTTATTTCTAGCCAAACCGAACCGGGATAGGCCGAAAAATCGAGAAAATGTTTTTTGTACCGAGTACAGTTTCTACATTACCCGTGCTAGAGCATTCTCAAAAAAATTCAAATGTAATAATAAAATAGTTAAAAAAAATTTAAAAATATCTTTCTACACTCATTTCAAAAAAGCGATAAAAAAAAAAATTACGTTCCGGGTACTGTTTCTCCCGATCCATGTCAGAGCGTTCCCAAAAAAATAGTAAAAAACCTAAAAAAATTTTTAAAAAAAACATCATTCTTGCTTTATTTACGGCCAAACCAGACTGGGATAGGCTGAAAAAGGGATAAAACTTTTTTTCATACCGAGTACAGTTTTTACCTTACTTGGGCTTGAGTATTCTTCAAAAAATTAAAATAATTCAAAAAAAATTAAAAATATCTTTCTGCACTCATTTCGTGCCAAACTGGGCCGGGACAAAAAGAAAAATAGATAAAAAAATTTCGTTTCGAGTATCATTTATGCGGACAGAAGTTAGAGCGTTCCCAAAAAAATAGTAAAAAAATTCAAAAAATTAAAAAACATCATTCTCGATTAATTTTTGGCCAAACCAAATGGGATAGGCCACAAAATCGATAAAAAAATTTTCGTACTGAGTACAGTTTCGACATTACCCGTGTGAGAGCTTTCACCAAAAAATTCAAAAAAAATATTAAAATAATTCAAAAAAATTAAAAATATCATTCTGCCCAAATTTTATTTCAAACTGGGCCAGGACAAGAAGAAAAAGAGAGAGATATATATATATATATATATAAAATCGTTCCGGTTACCATTTCTCCGGACCAAAGTTAGTGCGTTGCCAAAAAAATAGTAAAAAAATTCAAAAAATTTAAAAAACATCATTGTCGGTTTATTTCTAGGCAAACCAGATAGGGATAGGCCGAAAAACTGATAAAAAAATTTTCGTACCGAGTACTGTTTCTACCGTACTCGGGCTCGGGCATTCTAAGAAAAAATTCAAAAATAATAATAAAATAATTCAAAAAAAGTTAAAAATATCTTTCGGCACTCATTTCATGCCAAACCTGGCGGGGTCAATAAGAAAAAGAGATAAAAAACAAAAATAAAAAAATTCGTTTCAGGTACAGTTTCTCCCAACCCATGTTAAAGCTTTCCCAAAAAAATAGTAAAAAAATTCGAAAAATTAAAAATCATCATTCTCGCTTTAGTTTTGGCCAAACCGAACTGAGATAGGCTGAAAAAGTGATAAAAAACTTAACGAGTATAGTTTCTACCTTACCTGTGCTTGAGCATTCACCAAAAAATTCAAAAAAAATATTTAAAAAATTCAAAAAAATTAAAAAAATTGTTCTGCCCAAATTTCATGCCAAACCAGGCTGGGACAAGAAGAAAAAGATATTAAAAAAATTTCGTTCTAGGTACCATTACTGCCGACCCAAGTTAGAGCGTTCCTAAAAAAAATTGTAAAAAATTAAAAAACATCATTCTCTCTTTATTTCTGGCCAAACCGGACCGGGATAGGCTGAAAAAGAGATAAAACATTTTTCGTACCGAGTACAACTTCTACATTACTCGGGCTTGAGCATTCTCAAAAAATTAAAAATATCTTTCTGCACTCATTTCATGCCAAATCGGGACGGGGCAAGAAGAAAAAGTGATAAAAAAAAAGTTTTGTTTCGGGTACTGTTTCTTCGTACTCAAGTTAGAGAGTTCCCAAAAAAATAGTAAAAGTTTTCAAAAAATTAAAAGGCAACATTCTCGCTTTATTTTTGGCCAAACCAAACTGAGATAAGTTGAAAAAATCGATAAATTTTTTTTTTTTTTTAATACCGAGTACAGTTTCTACGTTACCTGTACTAGAGCATTCACCAAAAAATTCAAAAAAATATAAAAATAATTCAAAAAAAAACTAAAAATATCATTCTGTCCAAATTTGATGCCAAACCGGGTCAGGACAAGATGAAAAAGAGTTAAAAAAAAAAAAAAAAAAAAAAAATTGTTCCGGGTACCATTTCTGTCGACCCAAGTTCTAGCATTCCCAAAAAAATGGTAAAAGAATTTAAAAATTAAAATACATCATTCTCACTTTATTTCTGGCCAAATTGGACTGGGATAGGCTGAAAAAGTGATAAATTTTTTTTCGTACTGAGTACAGTTTCTACATTTCCTGTGCTAAAGCATTCTCCAAAAAATTCAAGAAAAATATTACATTAATTCAAAAAAATTAAAAAAATCATTTTGCTCAAATTTCATGCGAAACTGGGCCGGGACAAGAAGAAAAAGAGATAAAAAAATTTCGTTCCAGGTACTGTTTTACTCGACCCAAGTTAGAGCGTTCCCAAAAAAATAGTAAAAAAATTCAAAAACCCCATTCTCGGTTTATTTCTGGGCAAACCTGTCCTGGATAGGCCGAAAAAGTGATAAAAAATTTTCGTACCAAGTACAATTTCAACCTTACCTGGGCTTGAGCATTCTAAAAAAAAATATAAAATAATAATAAAATAATTCAAAAAGAATTAAAAATATCTTTTAGCACTCACTTCATCCCAAATCGGGCCAGGACAAGAAGAAAAAGAGATTAAAAAAAAAAAAATTCATTCCGGGTACCGTTTCTCCCAATCCATGTTAGAGTGTTCCCAAAAAAATAGTAAAAAGATTCAAAAAATTAAAAAACATCATTCTCGCTTTATTTCTGGCCAAACCGAACCGGGATAGGCCGAAAAATCAATAAAATTTTTTTGTACCGAGTACAGTTTCTACATTACCCGTGCTAAAGCATTCTCAAAAAAATTCAAAAGTAACAATAAAATAATTCAAAAAAAATTAAAAACATCTTTCTGCACTCATTTCAAAAAAGAGATTAAAAAAATTTTTTCATTTCGGGTACCGTTTCTCTCGATCCATGTCAGAGCGTTCCCAAAAAAATAGTAAAAAAACTCAAAAAACTAAAAAAAAACATCATTCTCACTTTATTTATGGCCAAACCAGACCGGGATAGGCTGAAAAAGCGATAAAAAATTTTTTGTACCGAGTACAGTTTCTACCTTACTTGGGCTTGAGTATTCTCAAAAAAATTCAAAAAAATATTAAAATAATTCAAAAAAATTAAAAATATCTTTCTGCGCTCATTTCATGCCAAACTAGGCCAGGACAAGAAGAAAAAGAGATAAAAGAAAATTTCGTTCCGAGTACCGTTTCTCTGAACACAAGTTAGAGCGTTCCCAAAAAAATAGTAAAAAAATTCAAAAACATCATTCTCGCTTAATTTTTGGCCAAAGCAAACCGGGATAGGCCGCAAAATCGATAAAAAAAATTTCATACCGAGTACAGTTTCTATGTTACCCGTGTTAGAGCATTCACAAAAAAATTCAAAAAAAAATATTAAAATAATTCAAAAAAATTAAAAATATCATTCTCTCCAAATTTGATTCCAAACCAGGCCAGGACAAGAAGAAAAAGAGATATAAAAAAAAAAAAATCATTCCGGGTACCATTTCTCCATACCAAAGTTAGTGCGTTCCCAAAAAAACAGTAAAAAAATTCAAAAAACATCACTGTTGGTTTATTTCTAGGCAAACCAGACCGAGATAGGCCGAAAAACAGATAAAATTTTTTTCATACCGAGTATTTTTTCTACCGTACTCGGGCTTGAGTATTCTAAAAAAAAATTCAAAAATAATAAAATAATTCAAAAAAAATTAAAAATATCTTTCGGCACTCATTTCATGCCAAACCGGGCTGGGACAAGAAGAAAAAGAGATAAAAAAAAATTTCGTTCTGAATACCGTTTCTCCCGACCCATGTTAGAGCGTTCACAAAAAAATAGTAAAAAAATTCAAAAAATTAAAAAACACCATTCTCACTTTATTTCTAGCCAAACCGTACCGGGATAGACCGAAAAAGTAATAATTTTTTTTTTGTACTGAGTTTAGTTTCTATCTTACACATGTTTGAGCATTCTACAAAAAATTCAAGAAACATATTAAAATAATTCAAAAAAATTAAAAAAATTGTTCTGCCAAAATTCATGCCAAAATGGGCTGGGACAAGAAGAAAATGAGATGAAAAAATATTTCATTCTAGGTACCGTTTCTGCCGACCCAAGTTACAGTGTTCCCAAAAAAATAGTAAAAAAATTCAAAAAACTAAAAAAAACCTCATTCTTGCTTTTTTTCTAGCCAAACTGGACCTGGATAAGTTGAAAAAACAATAAAAATTTTTCGAACCGAGTACAGTTTCTACCGTACTTGGGCTTGAGCATTCTCAAAAAAATAAAAAAAAAATAAAAAAATATCTTATGCGCTCATTTCATGCCATACTGGGCTGGGACAAGAAGAAAAAGAGATTAAAAAAATTTCGTTACGGGTACTGTTTCTCCCAACCGAAGTTAGAGCGTTCCCAAAAAAATAGTAAAAAAATTAAGAAACATCATTTTCGCTTTATTTCTATCCAAACCGGATCGGGACAGGCCAAAAAAGCGATAAAATTTTTTTTGTACCGAGTATAGTTTCTACCTTACTCGGGCTTAAACAATCTCAAAAAAATTCAAAAATATTTAAAAAATTAAAAATATCGTTCTGCCTACATTTCATGCCAAACCGGGCTGGGACAAGAAGAAAAAGACCCAAAAAAAAAAAAAAAAAATTCGTTCCTGGTACTGTTTCTCCCGACCCAAGTTAGAGCGTTCCCAAAAAAATTATAAAAAAATAAAAAACATCATTCTCGCTTTATTTCTGGCCAAACCGAACCGATATAGGTCGAAAAAGCTATAATTTTTTTTCGTATTGAGTATAGTTTCTACCTTACCAGTGCTAGAGCGTTCTCCAAAAATTTCAAAAATAATATTAACATAATTCAAAAAAATTAAAAATATCGTTATGCCCACATTTCATGCCAAACCAGGCCGGGACAAGAAGAAAAATGCATAAAAAAAAAAAAAAAAATCATTCCTGGTACCGTTTCTCCCAACCCAAGCTAGAGCTTTCCCAAAAAAATAGTAAAAAAAGTCAAAAAAATTAAAAAACCTCATTCTCGCTTTATTTCTGCCCAAACCTGTCCGGGATAGGCCGAAAAAGCGATAAAAATTTTTCGTACCGTGTACAGTTTCTACCTTACTCGGGCTGCAGCATTCTCAAAAAAATTAAAAAAAAATAAATAATTTGAAAAAATTTAAAATATCTTTTGGCCCTTATTTCATGCCAAACCGGGTCGGGACAAGGAGAAAAGTATATAAAAAGATATTTTGTTTCAGGTACCCTTTTTCTCTGCCCAAGTTATAGCGTTCCCAAAAAAATAGTAAAAAAATTCCAAAAATTAAAAAATATCATTCTCACTTTATTTCTGGCCAAACTGGACCGGGATAGGCCGAAAAAGCGATAAAATTTTTTTCATACCGAGTACAGTTTCTACCTTACCTATGCTAGAGAATTCTCCAAAAATTTCAAAAAAATATTAAAATAATTCACAAAAATTAAAAATATTGATTTACCCACATTTCATGCCAAACCAGGTCAGGACAAGAAGAAAAAGATATTAAAAAGAAACAAATTTTGTTCTAGGTACCGTTTCTCCCGACTCAAGTTAGAGCATTCCCAAAAAAATATTAAAAAAATTCAGGAAATTAAAAAACATCATTCTCGCTTTATTTCTGGCCAAACCGAACCGGGATAGGCTGAAAAAGTAATAAAATTTTTTTCATACCAAGTACATTTTCTACCTTACCCATGCTAGAGCATTCTCCAAAAATTTCAAAAAAATATTAAAATAATTCAAAAAAATTAAAAATATCATTCTGCCCACATCTGATGCCAAACCAAGGCCGGGACAAGAAGAAAAAGATAGAAAAAAAAATTTTCGTTCCGGATACCATTTCTCCCGACCCAAGTTAGAGCGTTCCCAAAAAAATAGTCAAAAAAGTCAAAAATTTTTAAAAACCTCATTCTCGTTTTATTTCTACCCAAACCAGTCTAGGATAGGTTGAAAAAGCGATAAAAAAATTTCCGTACTGAGTACAGTTTCTACCTAACCCGGGCTTGAGCATTCTCAAAAAAATTAAAAAAATATATTAAAATAATTCGAAAAAATTAAAAATATCTTTCTGCCCTCGTTTCATGCCAAACCGGGCCAGGACAAGAAGAAAAGGAGATAAATGAAAAAAAAAAAAAAAATTTCATTCTGGGTACCGTTTCTCTTGACCTAAGTTAGAGCGTTCCCAAAAAAATAGTAAAAAACTTCAAAAAATTAAAAAACATCATTCTCACTTTATTTCTGGCCAAACCGAACTAGGATAGGCTGAAAAAGTGATAAAAAGTTTTTCGTACCAAGCACAGTTTCTACCTTACCCATGCTAAAACATTCTCCAAAAAATTCAAAAAAATATTAAAATAATTCAAAAAAGCTAAAAATATCGTTTTGCCCATATTTCATGCCAAACCGGGCCGGGACAAGAAGAAAAAGAGATAAAAGAAAGTTTTGTTCCGAGTACCATTTCTCCCGACCCAAGTTAGAGCGTTCCCAAAAAAATAGTAAAAAAATTCAAAAAATTAAAAAACCTTATTTTAGCTTTATTTCTGGCCAAACCGGACTAGGATAGGCTGAAAAAGCAATAAAATTTTTTTCATACCGAGTACAGTTTCTATCTTACCGGGGCTTGAGCATTGTCAAAATTTTTTTTTTAAATAATTCAAAAATATTAAAAATATCTTTCTACCCTCATTTCATGTCAAACTGGGCTGAGACAAGAAGAAAATTAGATAAAAAAAATTTCGTTCCACGTATCGTTTCTCCCAACCCAAGTTAGAGCATTCCGAAAAAAATAGTAAAAAAATTCAAAAAATTAAAAAATATCATTCTCGCTTTATTTCTGGCCAAACCAGATCGGGATAGGCCGAAAAAGTGATAAAATTTTTTTCGTACCGAGTACAGTTTCTTCCACTGTGTGCGCTGTAATAATTTGCTCATACGGTCGTCCATTTTCCTGAGTTTCAGACACCAGTCTGTATAAATGTATCCATCAAATTAATCTTGTGTCTCAAAACCAGGAGAAGCAATGGGCCAAAATAATAGCAGAGACGGGATAAGCAATTTTATTTACCGGACCCTCTCCTCTGTCACGTCCTTTCGTTTCTCCCAACCACAAGCATTTTGTCCACCGCCTCTGTGGACTCTCGTCCCAAATATTTACTTTTGACAATATATGATAATTTTAAGAGGGTTTCAAATTCGTCGTCATCAGATCACAGTTAAATAATCAGTACCATTTTGACTTCGGGCGTATTTTGTTTAAGTTCGATCTGGGCTCTTCGCACTGAAAATCGAGTGCAAAAGTTTAAGCTTAGGTGGCTGCATTGTTCTCATTGGGACCCAATCCTGTGTGCCGCGTGGCGTGGAACAGCTCTCTCTCGAAATTAGACTTAAGCAACATTTGGTATTGCCCCGTTGCCTCTTCCTAGTGGTTCTAAAACTAGGATTTGATATTCTTATTGATCCACCTTCTGCTTCTTCCATTGCGTTGCTCTGCATCTTGTACGTGTCAAATATGCAAATGACGAATCTTTCTGTTGGCTCCTCAGTGGTTGCCCGATCCTCCAAATCTTGGTCGTAAAAGCAATTGGCTTGAAGAGCAAATGCAAATTTCAAATCGTACCGACACTGAAAAAATTATATATTTGGATTAATTATGAGGCTTACGTACTTAAGATAAACGCCCCGGCTCTCAAGTGTCTTCATTTCAGTGGTAAGCTGTGTTCGGGCATCTTGTTGGAAAACTCATTCAACTTAGTTGAAGCGGACATTAATATTTGTGGACAATTGCCATGGGACTTCATCAGACAACTCTATAACGTTAAATCCCTGCATTTGTCCAATGGAACCATGTGGGTAAGACATTTTTTCCTGGGTCTATATTTAAATTGCTTTACCCTTTTTCTTTGACAAGCAATAATATTGTTGTGATTATTATGTTGTCTGCAGTGCCTCTGCGGTTCTTCTATTTATGATTCTATGAAGTTTCATAATTTGGCTTTGATGAAATTGAATGTTAGTTCTTGTAATAAGCATGATAAACTACGATTGCTTGACTGCGCTCCTAATCTAGAAGAGCTTGTCCTTGCACTGCCTTGTCCACCTTTATTTTCTGATGAACAAAGAAACATTAGTTGGCCACTGAATATTCCTAAATGTCTGTCATCATGCCTAACAACGTGTCATTTGGAAGGCTTTCGATGGTTCAAGGATGAGTTGGAACTTCTTAGATATTTACTAAAGAGTTCAAGATTCTTGAAGAAAATGACAATCACTTCTAAACCTCCAGATTCAGAGGAAAAGTTTAATCCTTTTTAAGGAGTTGTTGATGTTTCCCATGCACTCTAGAACTTGTAAAATTGCTTTGTATATGATTAAGAGATTAGTAGCTGGATGGGTTAATATATCACTAAAAGGCCATTTCTTGTGTTTTACCTTTTCTGATTCTCACATAAACCATCCCAACTCATTGACTTGTACTAATATTTCTGATGTAAAATGGTTTGACTGAAATTCTTCCATTGCTGTCAAAATTGGGTTTGCCAATGATCTTTACGTCAAATGTTGTTTTCTAATCTCACATATAATGGGAGGAGGGTGAGATCATAGATTCAATCTTGTTCAGATATAAATAATGAAAATGAAACTTCAAAATACATCTGAACAATCTTACTTGCTTTTGCCACTTTTTTTCATTTGCTTCCCAACATTCTCCTTACTTCTTCATGAATTCCTCCTCTTCTAACCGATGCTAACTTTTTGAGCCAGATTACCACGAAGTTTTGATAATTTATAAACAAAATGTTATCTGTGCTTTGGATCTGTACACTTACATGCATCTGCAACATCGTTCTCTTTTGTCCCTTCCCATTTTCTACTCCTTGGTAACACAAACATTGAAAATTTAAAAGGAAGCAAGCTTGAAATTCAATTTCTTAAACTTCTGTTATAGAATCAAGAAATAGTGTATTGAGGTTTGGTGTACAGAAGCATTGGACATGCTTACTATTTTGCGAACTATGTAAGCTACTTGATATTTATCTTAAGTAATGTTGAGTTCCATATCGCATGTATTTCAGACTTGTTTCTCCCTGTTATCAGTATTTTTCTTTCCTTTTTCTTCTGTTTCTCAGAAACCAGAGGGTAAGACAATGAAGACCATTTGTGATATTCTTGGACCTTTTCCTAGCAACCAAATGAACCATAATGTCCCATCAGAAAAGAAAAAAGAAAAAAGAACCATAATGCAAATTTACTGAATTTTGGGTATCTGGACCTTGCAAATGTTAGGTTGTTTGTCAATGAGCACTCTTTAAGAGGAAAATTGTTTATCCTGTTTTTTTCATGCCAAAAGAATGTGCTCCAAACACTGCAAAGAAAAAGATACTCACTTTTCAATTTTTTGGGCTTGCTTCTTTTTGATGAATCATAGGATACTGATTTTTTTCTCCCTTTAAGCTTCTTTGCTTAACAAATTGCTTTTCTGAGATCATGATTTTTTCTTGTTTGAAAAGAAATCATGAAGTTATCCATGAAATCTTGCATTTAATTATCAAAATGTTTTTTAAAGCTTTCACTAATTGGTTTCTTGGAAAAGCGAAAACGTTTTTGTTTTAAAGTTGTGTGGGTATAAATCCCAAATTGTTTCAACTGCAGAATTGAGTCGAAAAGGAGTGGTAACTTAAATAAGAAGAGGAGAAGGAGATGTGGGGAAAGAAGATTTTTAAACATTAAAAAAAAAAAATAGTCTGCTTGTATCAGCTTCTGGCACTGGATTTTTCTATGCCAAGAAGAAGAGCAGGAAGATTTACTGATAAGCTCCAGCTTTGGAAATCCTTGAGTAAAACGTCATGTCCAGTTTATAGAAGTAAAGTGAAGTGGGTGAGACTTCCTTTGTTATAAATCTACCTATTTGGATACACTTTTGCAGGATCAAGGTCATGTGATTATTTATGGTGCCAGATTAGCATGATAAATTGACCTGTGTGAGTCCACTGTTGCTGTATCAGTATGACTATTATTTCTTGTAACAGTTTAAAATCAAGTAGAGCCAAAGGCATTCAATTACCTTATGGTCTATATAATGCATTGCTTGCTTCTTTTGGGAAGGAAAAAATTATAATGTTCTTCCATCTTGGTTTCGTAAAACTGTTTAACGAGCCAAACTCATTTAACTTAGGTTTCAATTTTTCATTGAATATTAGAAGAATTCAGGAACATAGTCAACATTTTCAATGATCAAATACAACTTCTGCTGCTGGTATCATGGATCCCCATTCTGTCTGTTTTCATTCTTAAATTATTTCTTGGATTTTCCTAATATGGAATTGGTTAGTAATATGAAATCAACATTCAGCTGTATACTCCTCCCAGTCAGCTCCTGCAAGAATCCTAAGGAAATCTGTTTTATATAGATATACACTCAGTTTAATGAATCAGGAATTTAAAGCACAATCCTCAATCATTTAGGCCAAACTTATGTTCAATTAATTTTTTCATCTTTATGGCATGATCTCAAACGATATTGAGAACCACTGTTATTTTAAAAATGGTTAAAACCAATCATAATTAAAAAGCTTTTTAAAGCTTTCACTTTGTTTTGATTTAAACCAATTGAATTGTGTAGGTCTAAGGTTGTGATTGGAAAGATTGGCAGCTTATTTTACCATTAGCTTATTTTTGTTACTATTTATGGATCTCAATGTACGTTTTGGTACTATTTATAGGTTACACTGCACTATTTCAGCTAATTTTTACTTATCTACAGTGCTTTCAGCAAAAAGTTTTTAGTTTCAGTAAAATAAGCGGATCCTAAATAGACCCTAAATCTCAATTGGTTTCAACTGCAGAAGTTGAATTGAAAAGGGCTGGTAACTTAATAAGAGGAGAAGGGGGGAAAGAAGAAGGTTTTTAAAATTATCAAGCATTTTTTTTTTTTTTTGATTTGATAAGTAATACAAGTTTTATAAGAAAAACAAAATTGTCAGGCTAGTGAAGTCTGAATATATATATATATACACACACACACAAACCAGTTTTCCCATATTATTATATAATGAAACTAACTGAAGTTGCAATGCTTTATTTTAATTAAAAAGTTGGATTCCCCTTGTATGTACCAGTTCTGAGTCGACTGTTCGACGCCCGGGGAAGACCGTTGAGGTGATTGTTCCTAGTTCGTCCCCCGATTGGCACGCAGCGACCTGCTCTCGCAACGGGAGTAGCTCGAACAATTCGCTGACAGTCGACGAGTTTGGGACTAGGACCCCACGCCCAACCCTTTGAGTTAATCATTTTCCCGAAGTAACAGATCCATTTTGTTGACTTACCTTGCCTACATTGTTTCATCAACCAGAGGTTGTTCATCTTGAAGTCTTTTACCCAAAAAAAAAAAGAAAAAGAAAAAAAAAAAAAAAAGAAACTAACTGAAGTCTGAATATATATATACACACAAACCATATAAAAATGAAATATAATTTATCGTTTTCTTTTTCTTATAATAGCATATTTCCAGCACAATTGGGTTCTTTTTTTGACTTATTCAATAACCAACCGTGTAAATAAAGTTGGAGAAAACAATAAATTCGACAAGAGTAAAATGGGTTAGTTGGATTTGAGCTGCTTAACCCAGGCTGGAGCATTCCTAAAAAAATAGTAAAAAAATTCAAAAAACTAAAAAAAAAGTCATTCTGGCTTCATTTGTAGACAAACAGGGCCGGGATGGGATGAAAAAGAGAAGAAAAAAAATTCCATTCCGGGTACAGTTTCTGCTCGACATGGGCTAAAAGCATTCAAAAAAAAATTCAAAAAAATTTAAAAAAGCGTCATGCTTGCTTCATTTCTAGAAAAACCGAGTAGGGACAGGTCAAAAAAGAGATAAACAAAATCTCCATTTCGGGTACCGTTCCTACCCAACGTGGGCTAAAGCATTCCCCAAAAAATTCAAAAAAACAAAAAAGAAAAATATTTCAAAAAAATTGAAAAACGTCAATTTGGCTTCATTTCCAGCCAAACCAGGCCAAGATAGGCCGAAAAAGAAATAAAAAAAAAAATTTTCGTTTCGGGAACCGTTTTTACCCGACCCAGGCTAGAGCATTCCCAAAAAAATAGTAAAAAAATTAAAAAAAACGTCACTCTGGCTTCATTTCTAAACAAACCGGGCCGAGACAAGCTAAAAAAGAGAAAAAAAAAATTGTTCCAGGTACTGTTTTTGCCCTACGCGGGCCAAAGCATTCCCAAAAAAAATTAAAAAACTCAAAAAATTAAAAAAAAAGAAAAAAAAACTTTATTCTGGCCTCATTTTTAGCTAAACGGGGACGGCATAGCCCAAAAAAGAGAAAAAACAATTTTCGGTCCAAGTACCGTTTCTGCCCCACCCGAGCTAAAGCATTCCCAAAAAAAAGTAAAATAATTCAAAAAATTAAAAAACGACATTCTGGCTTCATTTCTAGACAAACCGGGCCGGGACAGGCTGAAAAAGAGATAAAAAATTTCGTTCCAGGTATCGTTTCAGCCCGATGCGAGCTAAAGCATTCCCAAAAAAATTCAAAAAATTAGAAAACGTCACTCTAACTTCATTTCAAGCCAAACCGGGCCGGGATAGGCCAAAAAAGAGAAGAAAAAAAATTTTTTTTTTTTGAATACCGTTTCTACTCAACCCCAGCTAGAGCATTCCCAAAAAAAATCCAAAAAACAAAAAAATAAGGCCATTCTGGCTTCATTTCTATCCTTATCGCGCTGAGACAAGCGCAAAAAAAGAAAAAAAAATTCATTCTAGGTACCGTTTCTGCCTGACCCGAGCTAGAGCATTCCTAAAAAAAATAGTAAAAAAATTCAAAACATTAAAAAAAAAAAAAAAAAACGTCATTCTGGTACCATTTCTAGACAAATCAGGTTGAGACAGGCGCAAAAAGAGATTTTTTTTTTTTTTTTTTTTTTTTTTTTTTTTTTTTTTTTTTTTTTGTTCTGGGTAACGTTTCTACCTGACCTAGGCTGGAGAATTCCCAACAAAATAGTAAAAAACTTCAAAAAATTAAAAAAACATTATTTTGGCTTCATTTCTAGCCAAACCAGGCTGAGATAAGCTGAAAAAGAGGGGAAAAAAAAAATTTCATTCCGTGTACCATTTCTACCCAACACGAGCTGGAGCATTCCCGAAAAAATTAAAAAACGTCATTTTGGCTTCATTTCTAGCCAAACCGGGCTGGGATAGGCCGAAAAAAAGATAAACAAATTTTCATTCCAAGAATTGTTTCTGGCTAACCCGAGCAGGAAGTATTCCCAAAAAAATTCAAAAAAATAGTATAAAAAAAAAAAAAAAAAAGTCATCTAGCTTCATTTCTAGCCAAACTGGGCCGAGACATGCCGCAAAAGGGGAAAAAAAATGTTCTGGTTACCGTTTCTACCTGTCCTAGGCTAGTGCATTCCCAAAAAATTATTTAAAAAATTGAAAAATTAAAAAACGTCATTTAGGATTAATTTCAAGCCAAACCGGGCCAGGAGAGGCTGAAAAAGAGAAAAAAAAAAAAAAAAAAAAACTTTTTGGGTACCATTTCTACCCAACTCCAGCTAGTGCAGTCCCAAAAATATAAAAAAAACAATAGTAAAAAAAAAAAATTAAAAAACGTCATTTTGGCTTCATTTCTAGACAAACAGGATAGGGACATGCTGAAAAAGAGGTAAAAAAAAAATTTTTGTTTCAGGTACCGCATTCCTAAACAAATTTTAAAAAAATAGTAAAATAATTCAAAATATTTTAAAAACCTCATTCTGGCTTCATTTCTAACCAAACCAAGCCGGGATAGGCCAAAAAAGAGATGATTTTTTTTTTTTTTTTTTTTAAATTTCGGATACTGTTTCTACCTGATCTGGGCTAGAGTTTTCCCAAAAAAATAGTAAAAAAAAATATTCAAAAAATTAAAAAACGTCATTATGGCTTCATTACTATTGATATCGGACAAAGATAGGTGCAAAAAAAAAGAAAAAAAAAATCATTCCGGGTACCGTTTCTAATTGACCTAGGCTGGAGCATTTGCAAAAAAATTCAAAAAAAAATAGTAAAAAATTCCAAAAATGTCATTATGGCTTTATTTCTAGCCAAACCGGGTTGGGACAGGCCAAGAAAGAGATAAATTTTTTTTTGGTTCCATGTACCATTTCTACTTGACTTGGGCTAGAGCATTCCCAAAAAGTAGTAAAAAAAATTCAAAAATTCAAAAAAAAAAAAAAAGAAGAAGAAGTCATTATGGCTTCATTTTTAGCCAAACCGAGCTGGGAGAGGTTGAAAAAGAGAGAAAAAAAAAATTGTTCCAGGTACCGATTTTACCTGACCCGGGCTTCATTCCCAAAAATATAGTAAAAAAATACTAAAAACTAAAAAACGTCATTTTGGCTTCATTTCTATCCAAACCAAGCCGAGACAGGAGGAAATAAAGAAAAAAAAAATTCGTTCAAGGTACCGTTTCTGCCTAACCCGGGCTAGAGCAAGCCCAAAAAAATTTTTAAAAATTAAAAAAACGTTATTCTGGCGTCATTCCTAGACAAACAAGGCCAGGACAGGTTGAAAATGAAATAAATAAAAAAAAATCATTTCAGGTACCGTTTCTGCCCGTCACGGGCTAAAGCATTCCCAAAAAAATTCAAAAACTTTAAAAACATCATTATGACTTCATTTCTAGCCAAATCAGGCTGGGACAGGCCAAAAGAGAGAAAGAAAAAATTATGTTCCAGATACCATTTCTACTTGACCCGAGCTGAAGCATTCCAAAAAAAATAGTAAAAAAATTCAAAAAATAAAAAAAAAACGTCATTTTGGCTTCATTTCTATCCATACTGGGTTGCCTAACCCGGGCTAGAGTAATACCAAAAAAATTCAAAAAAAAAAAAGGAAAAACATTAAAAAAAAAACGTCATTCTGGCCTTATTTCTAGACAAACTGATCTGCAATAGGCCGAAAAAGAGGGAAAAAAAATTTTTCCCTTACGGATACCGTTTCTACCTAACTCGAGTTGAAGGATCCCAAAGAGTAGTAAAAAAATTCAAAAAAAAAAAAAAAATGTCATTTTCGCTTCATTTCTAGAAAAACTGTGCTTGAACAGGCCGAAAAAGAGGTAAAAAAAAATTTCGTTTCGGGAACTCTTTCTGCCTAACCCGGGCTTGATCATACCCAAAAAAATAGTAAAACAATTTAAAAAATTAAAAAATGTCATTCTGGCTTCATTTCTAACCAAACCGAGCTGGGACAGGCTGAAAAAGAGAAAAACAAATATTGTTCCAAGTATTGTTTCTACCTGACCTGAGCTGGTGCATTCCTAAAAAAATAGTAAAAAATTCAAAAAATTAAATTAAAAAAAAAAAAGAGTCATTTGGCTTCATTTCTAGAAAAACCGGGCAGGGACAGGCTGAAAAAGAGATAAAAAAAATTTCATTTCGAGAATCATTTTGCTTGACCCGAGCTGGACCATTCCAAAAAAAAATTGAAAAAAAATAATTAAAAATTTGAAAAAAATTAAAAAAAAACATCATTCTAGCTTTATTCCTAGCCAAATCGAGCCGAGACAAGCTGAAAAAGAGAAAAAACAAATTTTGTTCCGGGTACCGTTTCTACTTGACTCGGGTTGGTACATTCCTAAAAAAATAGTTAAAAATATAAAAACGTCATTTTGGCTTCATTTCAAGCCAAACTAGGCCTGGAAAGGCAAAAAAGAGGAAAAAAAAATTCTTTCTGGGTATCCTTTCTACTTGACTCGAGCTGGAGCATTCCCAAAAAAATAAGAAACAATAGTAAAATAATTCAAAAATTCAAAAAATGTCATTCTGGCATCATTTCTAGCCAAATCGGGATGGGACAACTCGAACAAGTGAAAAAACAATTGTCATTCCGAGTACCATTTCTGCCCAACACAGAATAAAGCATTCCCAAAAAAAAAAAATTTTAAAAAAGCAAAATAATTCAAAAAATTAAAAAACGTCATTCTGGCTTCATTTCTAGCCAAACTAGGTCAGGTCAAGCCAAAAAAGAGATAAAAAAATTTTCGTTCAATGAACCGTTTTCTCCTTGCCCCGGAATGGACCATTCCAAAAAAATAGTCAAAAATTTCAAAAAAGTCATTTTGGCTTCATTTCTGGCCATACCAAGCCAAGACAGGCCAAAAAAGAGAAAAAAAAAAAAAAAATTTCGTTCCAAGTATCATTTCTACCTGACCTGGGCTGGTGTATTCCTAAAAAAATAGTAAAAAAATTCATAAAATTAAAAAACATTATTTTGACTTCATTTCAAGCCAAACCGAGCCAGGATAGGCCCGAAAAAAAAAAAAAAAAAAAATCCCGGGTACCGTTTCTGCCCGACCCAGTCTGGTGCATTCCCAAAAAAATAAAAAAAGAGTAAAAAAATTCAAAATTTTAAAAAAACATCATTCTGGCTTTATTTGTAGCCAAACCGAGACGGCACAGCCCGAAAAAGTGAAAAACAATTTTTGTTCCAAGTACCGTTTATGCCCCATGCGGGCTAAAGTATTCTAAAAAAAATATTAAAATAATTCAAAAATTAAAAAAGTCATTCTGGCTTCATATCTAGCAAAACCGGGCTAGGACAGACCGAAAAAGAGATAAAAAAATTTTCATTTCAGGAACCGTTTCTACCTGACCCAAGCTGGATCATTCCCAAAAAAATATGAAAAAAATTCAAAAACGTCATTCAGGTACATTTCTAGCCAAACCGGGCTGGGACAGGCTAAAAAAAGAAAAAAAAATTCGTTTCGAGAACTGTTTCTGCCTGACCGAGGGTGGAGCATTCCTAAAAAAATTCAAAAAAAAAAAAAAAAAAGTCATTCTGGCTTCATTTCGAGACAAATCAAGCTGGGAAGGGCTGAAAAAGAGAAAGAACAAAATTTTGTTCCGGGTATTGTTTCTACTTGATGCGGGCTAAAGCATTCCCAAATAAAAATAAAAAAAAGTAAAATAATTCAAAAAAAAAAAAAGTCACTCTTGCTACATTTCTAGACAAACTGGGCAGGGACAGGCTGAAAAAGGGATAAAAAAAAATCCAAAAAATGAAAAAACGTCACCCTGGCTTCATTTCTAGCCAAACCGGGACGGAGAAAGCTGAAAAGTTGAAAAAAAAAATTTTGTTCTGGGAATTGTTTTTGCCTAACCCGGGTTGGAACATTCCCAAAAGAATTTAAAAAAAAAATAGTAAAAAGAATTCAAAATGAAAAAAAAAAAAAAAAAAAAAAAAAAAAAAGTCATTCTGGCTTCATTTCAAGCCAAACCAGACTAGGATACGCCAAAACAAAGAAAAAAAATTTCATTCCAGGAAGCGTTTCTGCTTGACTAGAGCTAGAGCATTCCTAAAAAAATTCAAAAAAAAAAAGGTTATTCTAGCTTCATTTCTAGCCAAACTGGGCCAGGATAGGCAAAAAAAGTGAAAAAAAGAAAAAAAATTCGTTCCAGGAATCGTTTCTACCTGACTTGGGCTAGAGCATCCCCCAAAATTTTTTTTAAAAAAAATAGTAAAAAAATTTAAAAAAAAACAAAAAAAAAATGTCATTCTGGCTTCATTTCTAGCTAAACCAGGTAGGACAAGCTGAAAAGGGAAGAAAAAAAAATTGTTCCAGGTACCATTCCTTCCCAACCTAGGATGGAGCATTCCCAAAAAAATTCAAAAAAAAAAAAAAAAGTAAAAAATTCAAAAAATTAAACAATGTCATCCTGGCTACATTTCTAGCCAAACCAGGCCGAGACAAGCCGAAAAAGTGAAAAATAAAAAATTTGTTCCGAGTACTGTTTTTGCTTGATAGGGTTGGAGCATTCCCAAAAAAATTCAAAAACATCATTCTTGCTGCATTTTTAGCCAAACCGGGCCAGGAATGGCCAAAAAAGAGAAAATAAAAAATTTTCGTTCCAAGTACCGTTACACATAAATACTAATACAAACACAACAATTTTAGATGAATGATTTTCCCTTTTAAAATCACAAACACAAACACAAATCCTAACGCAAATACAAATTCAAAAATTTCAGATTTATGATTTTTCCTAGGGCTGTCCACGGGTCGGGTTTGTGCCCAACTTGGAACTGACCCACCAGAATCGGGTGGGAAAAAGTGCACCCGCTGCTGACCCGCCGGAGTAATCGATTCGGGCAGTTTAGACCATCAACGGGTGGTGGGCAGGTCTGTCTGAGTCATAAATCTGATAAGACGGTGGGAAAATGGTGAAAAAAACACAGATTCAGCGAAGAAACCCAGATTCCGACGATATTTCCCTTAGATCCAGTGAGATTTCACCTGATTTGGCGAAAATCTCACCGGATTTGATGAGATTTCGCCAGATTCGGTCAAAATCTCACCGGATCTAAAGGAGATATCACCAAAATCTGGGTCTCTTCGTCAGATTCTGGAAAATTATTGTTGAATTCTGGAAAACTATCGCCGGGATCTAGAAATTTTGGCCAGAATCTGGAAATCTTTTGGTCAGTTCGGGTTTTTCGGGTTTTAGGGGAGGAAAACCAAAACTGACCCACCGGAATCAGTTTCTATAGGTGAAGACCCGCCACCGACCCGCCAGAGCCATCGGGTCGAGTCCGGTCGGTTCTTCGGGTGGGTCGGGTTACTAGATCAATCTGGACAGCCCTAATTTTCCCTTTCAAAATCACAAACACAAACACAGAAATCCTAAAACAAACATAAAACCTAACACAAACACAAAAATTTCAAATTTATGATTTTCCTTTTCAAAATCAAAAACACAAATACAAACACAGAAATCACAAACACAAATAAAGAAAAAACAATGAGAGACAAAACGAACCAAAAAAAAAAAAAAACACAACTGTGAGGCTAAACGAGGCCGTGGGGCCATGAGGTTGAGGAAGGCCTTGAGAGGGTAGCTAAGTGAGGCCGTGAGGGGGACAACTGAGTGAGGCCGAGAGAGGGTGGTCGGTGGCAGTGCGTGACCGCTTGAGAGAGAGAGAAAGAGAGAAAGGGGTGGCTGAGATTGGGTGCTTAAGAAAGAGAGAGGGACGAGTGAGTGCTTGAGATTAGGTATTTAGATTTAGGGTTTGGTCTATAGGATATATATATATATATATATACACACACTAAGGGCATTTATGTAAATTTATTATATTCAGGTCGGGTTCGGGTGGGTTTTTATAATACTTGCACCCAACCTGAACCTGCTATAGGTTGAATTATAAAAACCCAAACCCGACCCTAATGTTTCATGGGTCGAATAAAACCCAACCCAATAGGGTCGGGTCGAATTGTGTACCCACGGTTTGGGTTATATTTGTCATCCCAATAAGTAAAAGAATTGAAATGATAATAGAAAAGAGAAAGAAAAACGTATGATATTTGTTGCAACTACGAGCTAAGTTGCTAAGAAGAGCAAAATCATTGTGACTACAAAGCCAAAAAGAGCATAACTATTGGCACTGCCAAGGAAAATTTATAACTACAATATTTTTCTTGAATCATTTTTTCAATAAAAAAATGAAATTAGAGATTCTTTTTATGTAATAGGTTGAAAGAGTTACAAATTTGAATGATTTTTTTTTTTAATAGGTTTTTTGTTGAATAATTTATTCACTCGTTGTTGTTTGGTCTAGTCTGATTTCTGTTTGAGTTATTTTTGTTGTCATTTAGGCTTTTCTTTTTGTTTTTTTGTTTTTTTTTTTTATAGCAGGGTTAAGAATTATGTTTTTGGTGACATAATTATTTTTGGAATCCTGCTACATCTAAAACATTTTTAAAACAAATCTTATGCAACAACTTTTCATTGGTGGGTTAAAAAGTGATGTTGATATTTGGCCAAAATTAGAATTAGTAACTGTTTTCCACTTATCACATAAGATCTGTTGTGAAATTATTGTAAAATTGTTGTAAATGTAGTATTACTCTTATTTTAATTAAACCGAAATTCTTATAATTCTCAAGTCAAGGTGGTCAATATTTTTATTATGTTAGTTTAGTGTGTGTTATATATACATACATATATAAATATATATATATATATATATATATATATACACACATATATATACACACATATTTTTTGGCAGGTCAGGGTGGTCCTATAACCACCTGAGCTACACATTGAACCGCCCTTGCGTAAATTGCACTAGCATGCCTTTGAACTTTCAAGTTGTTACATTAAGGCTCCATAATTTTTTTTTTTTTTTTTTTTTTTTTTTTTGAAAACAAAAGTTTAGGTGAGGGGAGGCTACTCCATACTAAGGCCAAGGCAAGTGGCAAGTCTCAGAGAGGACTTATATTGTACTTATAGATTGCCCATGAAGGAGGACTGCTAGCAGCGGGACTCGAACCTAGGCCTCTTGAGCAAAGTGTTCGAGTTTTACCAACTAAACCAACCCCTGTACGCTGGTACAATAACTTTGATACTATATCAATTACCTCTATCTGTGCTCGTCCATTTCCTACCTATAGAACACATGGGTCTCACATGAGCCTGAATGTTTTTTCATCCAATAATTAAAAATAAAAGAAAATATATATAAAACTAAGGAGGGAAGTAGATATTTGTCTTTGGGGAACAAAAACTTGAACAATAAAATTTTGATAAAATTCAAGAATAATAAATATACTAGAATTCAAATCTAAGTTAGTGTACGAAAAATAAAACTAGTGTCTATACCATTTTTTTTTTAAATTAAACAAAATAAAAGCCACAAATAACAGTTTTTGAAGGTATTTGAAATCATTAATGATATTTCAAAATGGATCCCAATTTTTTTTTGAAGTATTGAAAATCATTTATATTGATTTTATAATAAATTTCACTACAATTTCTCTTTTAATATAACCTCGTTGAAATGGTCAAAAGCCAAAAAATATAGCCCTTCTTGTCTTTGGTAAATAAAATTTTTTTACTTAGTCGAACAAAAGAATATTTCAAACTCTAAAGTCATGTTCTATATAAAATGCATATCTCACTTGCTGCTCTACTTTTATGGATTACGATTTCCACTAAAACTTGAAACTTGATCTCAATTGAAAAGTTTAGTATCAACCTCATTATAAAAAGGTTTGACTTATCTCTAGTACTTTTTAAAAGGAAATCTCATTTTATTTTAATGAGAGACTGCTATATCATCCACTAATTAAATAAAATGTAGAAATTAAAACCCATTACTATTTGTCATTGTATATTTAAAACAAAATGATATGTCCAATTAAAAAAGTACTGGAAGTATGCCAAACCCTAAAAACATATATTTTCAATACTCCTCACTTTCCTAGATTATGGTTTCCACTAAAACTGGAAACTCTATCTTTATTGAAAAATCTAATATCAAACTCATTATGAAATCTTATATTTTCACTACTCTTTATTTAGAGAATAGTACTGTAATGAATTTATAAAGGTAGATTGTTTTAGAATTACAAAACTAGTTGGGTGAGAAGAACTCGTCCAAGTTGCACGCATTGTAAAAGACCTGATGGATTGTATTAGTTCAATTACATAAATGGTCCAATTAAACAATCAGACTATCTTAGATAACGATTTATTGATTTACTAGTAAAAGTAGCCTTTTTTTTTTTTTTTTTTTTTTTTTGAGCAGAAACGATAGTCTTTATTAAGTAAGAAACAATATATACAATGGGGAAGAGAAAGAAGGACATTTGACCCCCAATTTTCTCTTTTGCAACACTAGCATACGCTAGCGTAGCTCGATTACATCGTCATCAAAGAAATAAAAGAAAACAAAAGAAAGAAACTAGATAACAACTTCAAAAAAAAAAAAAAAAAAACCAACTAGTGAAAGAAAAGCTAATCATCACTTGGATGTCCAGAGACCTGAAAAACTGCCAAACGACACCTTCCTCACATGCCTAAATAGCAAACTGATGAGTTTTTTTTTTTTTTTTTTTTTTGGAATGATTTCATACCCGGCATGGTTGCCCTGCAACCTCCATCGATCCCCTAATTGACACAATATGTATTATATTTTTCATGTAAAGGTCATTAATATTTTCTTTTTAACTTTTTAGAGGCAAATGTATGGCACTCCATTTGCAATGATTAATTGTTCCTTACCATACTGTTAATGTACGTTAGGTTGAAGTGGTGGAAAAGTGGGAGGATAGAAAATGGTAGGAGGATGGAAAAGTGGAAGGATAGAAAAGATTTTAATTTTTCTCATTTTTGTTTGGTTGAGAGTGGAAAAGTTGAGGGATGGAAAAAGTGAGTTTGTATAAATTTACTCATACATCATTGTTAAAAAATGATGACCAATTAATACAAAAAAGTGACAAACAACCAAAAAAAAAAAAAAAAATCACCCCATTTATTAAAAAATAAAAATCATATCTAGTTAAACCCAAAAAAAAAAAAAAAAAAAAAAACAACTATCACACCCACAGCCCAAAAAAAGAAAAAAAAAAAAAAAGCAATGTCTAGGAAAGAAAAGAAAAAAAAAAAAAAAGGGGGCAACATGCCCACCCACAGCCCTGGAAATAAAAAAAAAAATAAAAAAAGAAAGGGGAAAAAAAAAAGGGAAAGAGAGGCAACTGTGCCCAGCACAAAAAAAAAAGGAAAAAAAAAAAAAAAAAAACTAGACATGGGCATTTTTGTCCATTAAGCCGCCTTATTTTCTCACTTAAGTTTTCTCTCCATTTTGGAGAGAAAACTTTTTGGTGGATCCGAGAAGAAAACACTTGGATCTTACCATTTATTTTCCTTCATTTCCATCAAACCAAACACACTAAAAAAAAATTTCATTCTCATTTTCTCTCCAAATTAAGTTTTCCATCCACCCTATTTTACCTCCAAACAAACACACCCTTAAACTACTTTCATGCTTCAAATGAGAGAGACAAATTATTTGCAATGATTAGCTCAAAAAAAAGATATATAAGAAAGAGAAAAAAATTTTCCAACAAAAGATAAATTAACTAATTAGTGTCTGTTTGACAAATATTATTTTTGCCGATTTATTTTACTATTCAGTTTATTTTTGCTACTATTCATGAGTTCCACTGTACTATTTTAGCTAACTTTTACCTTTATTTACTGTACTTTCAATAAAAAGTTTTCAGTTTCAGCAAAGTAAGCTGATCTGAAACAGAACAGAGTACTCCCACGCTGCTGTCAATAAATTTAATGTCATCCCAGAGTCTATCCCTGATTGGGTGTTTGATTTCATGCCCTAGAGAGGAGGGTATTTAATTGGCAATGTCAGCCCAACTCGCATGGACTTCCGGTGGTTCTTACTTGGGAATTGCATTGCCATATTGAGCTGTCTAGCCACAGGCGCATAGGCTACAGCGATAATGGATCTTGATGATGCCGAAAAACCACCAGTGAGCCACACGGTCCTCGCACACTCGAAACAGCACCTGCACAACACAAAAGCTGAAGACCTTAAGATGAGTACCGGTGTGGTACCGGCCGAATACCCTCCGAAAGTCAAGTTAGAACTTCTCACAACTCTAAAGTGCTAGAGTGGGGTCAATTATGCGTACCTTGATTTGTGAGGGTATTGGGGCTTTTATAGTAGTCGAGGGTTGACCACTCCTCCTTGGAGTAGAAGTCTTTTCCTTATAGGAGTCTTTATGAGCGGAGATCGCGGAATCCTTTCCTTGTAGGAAACTAACATTTAGCGTGGGATACAACTCATTTCCTTATATACTTATGCGTGGCGGCCAAGCCAAGGTTTCATTGAAACCGTCAGCTTTAGGGTCGTCAACTTCGCCTACTACCTCGTTAGGGTCGTCAGCTTTAGGGTCGTCAGCTTGCTTACTCCCTCATCAGGGTCGTCAGCTTCAGGGTCGTCAGCTTCAGGGTCTTCAGCTTTTACCTACTCCCTCATCAGGGTCGTCAGCTTCGTCGGGGTCGTCAACTTTGCCTACGACCTCGTTAGGGTCGTCAGCTTTGCCTACGACCTCGTTAGGGTCGTCAGCTTCACCTGCACCCTTTAGCTTTATTAGCGTCGGCTACCCATCTTCATTGCCTAAGGTCAACTTGTCGGCTATGCGGTGAGCTTCGTGGACTCCCTAACATTGTCACTTACTAATGGATCCCGACGGAGGTTTGCTTACCCTCTTCAGCTTACTATCTTCAGCTTATTGCCTTCAGCTTACCCTTCAGCTTACTGCCTTCAGCTTACTACCTTCAGCTTACTACCTTCAGCTTACTCCCTTCAGCTTACTATCTTCAGCTTATTGCCTTCAGCTTACCCTTCAGCTTACTGCCTTCAGCTTACTACCTTCAGCTTACTCCCTTCAGCTTACTATCTTCAGCTTATTGCCTTCAGCTTACCCTTCAGCTTACTGCCTTCAGCTTACTACCTTCAGCTTACTCCCTTCAGCTTACTATCTTCAGCTTATTGCCTTCAGCTTACCCTTCAGCTTACTATCTTCAGCTTATCCTTCAGCTTGCATAATAGAGCTGACGGGTCTTTAGAGATCAACAACTTTTATTTTTCCAATTAAAAATTCCCCTTATCAGTTGCCCCCCACTCCATAACCTCGTTAGCTTTAGCTGACGGGTTATGGAGTTAACATCGTCAGAAAGGTCACTCATGTGTGACGCCTCGAGTCGCCTTTATTAAATGCTTGAGCACATGGTGCGAACTGATCGGTTTCGTTTCCGGATGAGCCTCTACAGTCAACACCCGTGGGCGACACTATTTTTGAGGAAGGTGACGATCTTACCAAGTCCATGGCAGACCTAAAAGATGATAGCGTCCTTTTTGTGGACTGATAGATTTGTTCACGAATCCATCCATTTGGGGATAATGGCGTCAGCTTGCTTTTACTTGATGGACTCGTCCACTTGTGGGACAAGTCATACATTCATCCACTTTGTGGATAAGTTCATTCATTTTTGAGGGGTCGTCCGCTTTTTGGGCTCATCTACTTCGTAGGCTTGGTAATATGCTCGTCCACTTTGTGAACTTAAGCTAATTTGCTTTGTAGACTTTGGTCAAGTTGTGGATTTAAACTCGTCTACTTTGTAGACTTGGCAATAGGCTCGTCCACTTTGTGGACTTACACTCGTCTACATTGTAGACTTGGTAATAAATTTGTCCACTTTGTCGACTTAGCTTTAGACTTAATGATAAACTCGTCCACTTTGTGGACTTAATAATTTTTCATTTTCTTAGGGTGAGGTCGTCCACTTTGGACTCATCAATGTCGCCCACTTTGTGGATTTAATAGGGTCGTCCACTTTGTGGACTTATTGAGGTGACTAAGTGTTGGTACCTCGTCACCTTTTTGGTCGTCTACTTGTAGGCAACTTAGTATGGTGAACATCTACCCATAGGCAACTTTGGCCATGCGTCTACCCGTAGGCGACTTAGCATAGTGACCGTCCACCCGTAGGCGACTTAGCGTAGTGACCGTCCACCCGTAGGCGACTTTGGCCATGCGTCTACCCGTAGGTGACTTAGCATAGTGACCGTCCACCCGTAGGCAACTTTGGCCATGCGTCTACCCGTAGGCGACTTAGCATAGTGACCGTCCACCCGTAGGCGACTTTGGCCATGCGTCTACCCGTAGGCGACTTTGGCCATGCGTCTACCCGTAGGTGACTTAGCATAGTGACCGTCCACCCGTAGGCAACTTTGGCCATGCGTCTACCCGTAGGCGACTTAGCATAGTGACCGTCCACCCGTAGGCGACTTTGGCCATGCGTCTACCCGTAGGCGACTTAGCATAGTGACCGTCCACCCGTAGGCGACTTTGGCCATGTGTCTAAATAAACTCATCTTATTATAATAAACCATGCATTCATAGAAAAAGTAGTTCTTAAAAAGAAAACAAAAATTTGCCCTTTGGGCTTTGTAGCAAAAACTAAAGTAAATAGAAAAACTGAGGAGTATAACTAAAATTCACTAAGGTAAACTAGAAATAAAGGGGTGCCGCTCTTCATGCCATCCTTTTTACTGGTAGTACTTCCGTAGGTGCTTGGTGTTCCGTGGGTGGTGTAGCTTCTGTCTGTCCAGCGTCTCCAGTTCTTGCCATCTTCCGCCCTCTGTCCTGTTGCGTATCCTCCTGTCTTTCTCTCTTCTCTCGAGTCAGAAGCGCGTCTTCAGCATTCATGTACTTGGTGGCCCTGTAGAGTACTTCCGACATGGTCTTGGGGTCGTTTTTGTATAGTGAGAACAAAAACTTACCCTTTCCCAACCCATTTGTGAAGGCTGCTACAAGTATTTTGTCGTCGGCTTCGTCAATCGATAGCGCTTCCTTATTGAAGCGCGTTATGTAGGATCTCAGCGTCTCATCCTCTCGTTGCTTGATACTCATCAAGCATGCCGTGGACTTCTTATACCTATGTCCCCCAATAAAGTGTGTAGTGAATTGAGCGCTTAGCTCTTTGAAAGTGCTGATGGAGTTCGGCGTCAGTCGGCTGAACCATACCCTTGCGGGGCCCTTCAGCGTTGTGGGGAAGGCCCTACACATGATTTCGTCCGCCACGCCTTGAAGGTGCATTAGAGTCTTGAAGGTCTCCAGATGATCCAAGGGGTCCTTCACCCCGTCGTAACTCTCAATATGGGGCATGCGAAATTTATGTGGTAGGGGGAAGGCATTGACGGCTACGGTGAATGGCGAATCGGTGCGGCTGACTAGATCATCAAGGTCGATGGAAACTCGCCCTTTGAGTGCGTTCATCATGACTTCCATTTGTTCCCTCATCGCCTGCATCTCCGTGATAATATGTGGTGGAGTCGCATCCGTGAGAGATGGCATGCTTACGTTCTGTCCTTCCGGTTTGCTTGGGGCGTGGCTGCCTTCGGGCTTCTCCTGATTTTTCTTTGGAGCGCTGGTCCCTTCTTGATCCTCTTGTTGGTCGTTTGGTGCTGCATTCTTCAGGCGCAGCTGTTCTTCCAAATCATGGTTTTGTTTGGTGAGACGCTCTACGGCGGCGGCAAGAGTTCGAACTTGTCTCTCGAGCGCAGTCGTAGGCGGCTCTTCTTCCTGAATGTCGTTGTTGGTTGCCATTGATCGAGTGAGTACCATGCAACCCTTTAGTCCGGGAAACAATAGTATAGCTTAATCTGAATTTCGTGTTTCCCACAGACGGCGCCAACTGATGATGCCGAAAAACCACCAGTGAGCCACACGGTCCTCGCACACTCGAAACAGCACCTGCACAACACAAAAGCTGAAGACCTTAAGATGAGTACCGGTGTGGTACCGGCCGAATACCCTCCGAAGGTCAAGTTAGAACTTCTCACAACTCTAAAGTGCTAGAGTGGGGTCAATTATGCGTACCTTGATTTGTGAGGGTATTGGGGCTTTTATAGTAGTCGAGGGTTGACCACTCCTCCTTGGAGTAGAAGTCTTTTCCTTATAGGAGTCTTTATGAGCGGAGATCGCGGAATCCTTTCCTTGTAGGAAACTAACATTTAGCATGGGATACAACTCATTTCCTTATATACTTATGCGTGGCGGCCAAGCCAAGGTTTCATTGAAACCGTCAACTTTAGGGTCGTCAACTTCGCCTACTACCTCGTTAGGGTCGTCAGCTTTAGGGTCGTCAGCTTGCTTACTCCCTCATCAGGGTCGTCAGCTTCAGGGTCGTCAGCTTCAGGGTCTTCAGCTTTTACCTACTCCCTCATCAGGGTCGTCAGCTTCGTCGGGGTCGTCAGCTTTGCCTACGACCTCGTTAGGGTCGTCAGCTTTGCCTACGACCTCGTTAGGGTCGTCAGCTTCACCTGCACCCTTTAGCTTTATTAGCGTCGGCTACCCATCTTCATTGCCTAAGGTCAACTTGTCGGCTATGCGGTGAGCTTCGTGGACTCCCTAACATTGTCACTTACTAATGGATCCCGACGGAGGTTTGCTTACCCTCTTCAGCTTACTATCTTCAGCTTATTGCCTTCAGCTTACCCTTCAGCTTACTGCCTTCAGCTTACTACCTTCAGCTTACCCTTCAGCTTACTACCTTCAGCTTACCCTTCAGCTTACTGCCTTCAGCTTACTACCTTCAGCTTACTCCCTTCAGCTTACTATCTTCAGCTTACTCCCTTCAGCTTACTATCTTCAGCTTATTGCCTTCAGCTTACCCTTCAGCTTACTGCCTTCAGCTTACTACCTTCAGCTTACTCCCTTCAGCTTACTATCTTCAGCTTATTGCCTTCAGCTTACCCTTCAGCTTACTGCCTTCAGCTTACTGCCTTCAGCTTACTCCCTTCAGCTTACTATCTTCAGCTTACTCCCTTCAGCTTACTATCTTCAGCTTATTGCCTTCAGCTTACCCTTCAGCTTACTATCTTCAGCTTATCCTTCAGCTTGCATAATAGAGCTGACGGGTCTTTAGAGATCAACAACTTTTATTTTTCCAATTAAAAATTCCCCTTATCAGATCTTGTTGAGGAGCGCTGGGAGGACTTGATTGGGGAGATGCCTTTGAAGATTGTTTACCCAGCATTGGAGGGACATGATTGGAGCATTATCACTGGTTGTGATCCAAAGAACACGCGGTGGAGTTACCATAATGGTGGCTCTTGGCCAGGTAAATATTACGTTGAACCATCAGCTAGGAAATGAACATATTCACTTTGATAGATGAGAATATCTAATTCATGTTGCTGTATAATCATCATATGATGATTTGGGATGTTTTTGTAGTTCTGTTGTGGGCCTGTGGGTACTTACAGCAGCATGCATCAAGACCGGGAGGCCTCATATTGCGAAGCAGGCAATTGAGCTGGTAGAATAACGCCTCTCCAAGGATGGCTGGCTTGAGTATTAATGGTAAGACTGGGCGTTATGTTGGAAAGCAAGCAAGGAAGTACAAGACATGGAGCATTTCTGGCTACCTGGTTGCTAAGCTGATGATTGAGAATCCTGCAAATCTAACTATGATCTCTCTTGATGAAGACAAGAGGATAGCCCGTCCGAGGCATACGCGCAGACACACAGTGTAAGAGGTAGCACCATTATTGAGAGTTGAGAAGTGACTGAGGTTGAATTATACCGTGGGTCATTGTGGACTGCTTCTAAGTCAAAACTCATCTTTTTTTTTTTTTTTTCCTGGGTGGGGGTTGAAGCAATCCGATTGTTCAAATTGAGAAGCAGTTTTGTTCATTAGTTTGCTATAACAGTTATGATCTCCAAGTTTCATTCTTTTGGTAAATGTTTTGTTCATCTTCCATTGATTTAATAATCTATTCTGGGAAAAAAGAGGGGTGAAGGAAATTAACAGGTTAAGGAAATTAACAAGTTAAGATGGTTTGGTTTAGGGGTGGCAATTCGTGTTCACGTGTTGGGTTTGTATTGTGTCAACTCCTGAGTATTCGACTATATGGATCAAAACTAACATGGCACATTTATTAAATTGGTAAGTTGTGTCGACCAGTTTATCAAACTTTTTCAAAGCAAAAAATAAATACAAATTTCAGTATTAATTTGATTGATTGGAATGATGAAAAACCAAACATATAGATTTTTTTAATATAAAATTCAAAACTAACAAAGTAACTGCATCACAAACAATCATTCAAAACTAAAGCATATCGTAATATTGTAAATAATCAATACAATATGTTAAACAAAATAAACCACAGCAGCTAATGTCAAATCCCAACAATCAACTTAAGGAAAAAAGATAAAGGTAAAGGTAAAAGCAAAGGATGATGACAATGACGATGATGCAATGGAGGCAAAGAGTCCAAAGATCAAAGTAAAAGGACAACATGGACTAGGGTTTTGAGTGAGAGAGAAAAGTGAAGGGCAAGGTGATGGCGGCTTGGCACCGTAGTGACAAGAGGGTGATGGTGGTAAGAAAATAAGATGAGGTGAGGTGAGATTGAGGTTCGAGGATGAGAGGTGGTCATGAGGCTTTGGGAGAATGCAACTAGGAAAGAAAATAAATCTATATAGTTGGGGTTTTGAAGGATATATTCAGTGGCAGCGCCATGTTGTAGATAGGGTGGTCACAAGACTGCCCTGACCTGAAATTTTTTAAAAAATTTATATATAATATATTTAAAATTTTATGATTTTTATACCTTAAAGAAAAAAAGTGAACACAATGAAGAAAAAAAAATTTTTTGACCACCCTGATGTGAGAGACCGAGAAAATTAGGCCTCTCAAAAAAGAGAGAGATTTTTGTGTGCTTTTTAGGGCACCTCTCTTTTTGGGTAAGTGGTGTGGAGTTGCCACTTATTTTTTATACAAAAAATAAGAAAAAACTAAATATAAATACATGACTGAATTGTTTCCTTTCATTGATTGAATAAAAAAAATACATGTTTGAGAAACTGAAAATTACATGGCTTTGGGTTATAGTTACAATCTACCAAAAATACATGACTTTTTGTCCTAGTTACAATTTACCCAAAATAAAAATAAAGACAAGGCTTAGATCTACTTATCCAAAGACCTAAAGTCGGAGGCTAGGTTACGGAATGGGAAGGTGTTACGCACCCATTCCGCCCAGACAGAGTCTGGTCTTCTAGACTCTTGTGACCTATGTACTCCTTTTATGCATGCTATGAATGATATGTTGCACACATAAAATAAACTAAATCACACAAGTTTATTTATGAATGTATCCTCTACTTTATATATTAAAAAAATTCAAATATGTTTTTGTGACTAAAAAAAAAAAAGATTTTAGCTTATAAAAAAAAAAAAATCAGATCTGTTTTTGTTATGTAAAAAAAAAAAAAAAAAAAGTGGTTTTTGGAAAGAAAATTCAAATTTGTGTTTATTTAATTAAAACAAAGTCTTTTAGTTTAAAAAAAAAAAATCAGATATGTTTTTAAGAACTTGGAAAAAGGAAAAAAGAATTCTTTTGAGAAGAGGATTTCATTCATGAAATAAATTTATGCTACATGGACTAAACAAAATAAACACAATAAACACAATCATGCATGATCTTCTTCTTTATTTCAAAATCCGCACATGTTAAAAAAAATCAGATATGTATCTAAGGAAGATACAAACTAGGTTTTTATGATAAAAAATTCAGATTTGCATCTAATGAAGATGCAAACTAGTTTTTTATGTGAGAAAAATTCAAATATGCATCTAATGAAGATGCAAATCCCTTTTTTTGTTTAAATAAAAATTCAGATCTACATTTAATAAAGATGCAGATCTATTTTATTTTGATGAAAAATTTAGATCTACATCTAATGAAGATGCAGATCTATTTTATTTTGAAAAAAAATGCAAATCTACATCTAATGAAGATGCAAATATGTTTTTATTTAAGAAAAATTCATATATACAGGAAGATGCAAATCCATTTTTATTTTAAGAAAAATTCAAATCTACTTCTAAGGAAGATGTAGATTCGTTTTTATTTAAAAAATAAAAAATAAAGAATTGATTACATGCAGATTTTTGAAATTAAGAAAGAGATCATAAAAATTATACAAGATTCAAGAACATGCTTTGAACAAAACAATAATTAACAATTCATGTTATGGATTAAAAAAAATACATGTATCCTCACAAAAGAGAAACATAAGAAAAAGGGTTATCAGAAACAACCTCTTGCATGGAGCACTTCTTGTTCTTGAGAGGATATTTTTAGGGTTCAAAGAAATTTATTCAATTATCTTTGAAACCTAAAAACCTTAGTTTAAGAGAGAATACCAGAAAAGGGAAGAATTTGAGAGTGTGGAAAGGTGTTTCTTCTTAAGCGTAAAGGAATGTCAAGAGGGGTCCTGAATGTTGGGAGGCATCCCCTATTTATAGAGGTGTTAGTTGCTTAGAAAATAACCTAGGTTGCTTAAAAATTAAGTTCAATCAGCTTAAAAAATAAGCAAAAAAACGTATGGGGGGAAATCCTAAAAAAAAGAAGATTTGGATAAGAGTAAGCTGATTTTTCAGATCAGAACCAGTTTCAGTATTTTGATCATATCTATTTACTCAAAATTTGGATTAAGCTTAAATTTTTACAACTGAAGGGAAATTCGATTCTCTACAACTTTTCAAGAAATAGTCTAGTCCGAATTTTGAGTTCTACTAGGCCAAAAGTGCCTTGGAACGTGAATCTGAAATCTGTTACTTGATTAGCACGTTCATGAAGTGTTTTCCAACTCTAAGACCTTATTTGTTTTAATCCCATGCAACAAATCTCACTTTAAGAAAAATACTCCACCAATCACATAAATTCATTTAATTAATTTTAATCGTTAACCAATCAAAATTAATTTCACTTAATCACACGTGATCGGCTTCACCCCACACAATGCATGCTGACCGTGCAAACTTAATCAAGTGATATCTTTCAATCTGATGGTCCGATTTGGAAACCAAACACACCGTCGCGACTGTTAGAATCTCAAGATCATTTTTAAGATATGCAAGGAATGAATTAATGCATGTAATGTAATCATGATTTTGGGGGTACATGGATGATCACTCTAGTCATCTTCATTAAATCATTGGTGCAAAATCAAGTGCCTACACTTAAGAAAAACATTTAGATGAATACTTGGTTGGCATCTTCTTCAATCCTTCATCGTCGTCTTCTTGCTCAATTCTTGTGCTTTGTATTCTTTTCTTCTCTGTTTTATTTTTCTCTCTTGCTATTGTTCGACCCTCCCCTCACATGAATGAAGTTATTAGAGTTTGAAATTTCAATAGATGGTAGACTACTAGATAGAAGACTACTATTAGAATAAAGTGACGAAACAAGCCACTGACTTCACTCTTTCTATCGGACCTTGGGCGTAGAAGGCTTTAAAGCCTAAATTTTAAATTATATGTCATATACTTATTGAACTATTGTGATATTCGCATCAACTTGTGAAAAGTTTTTGTCTACTTTAACATAAAAACTTTCAATCAAAAAAAAAAAAAAAACATAAAAACTTATCCTTTTTATTTTACACAATTATTTTTCAAAATACCTCATATTAGATTATTTATTTTATACTATATTTCTTTAAAATATTATTTCTTTATCAATTTTTTATTATTCTCCCAATTCATATATATATATATATATATATATATATATATATATATTTCATATTTTTTATTATTTATTTATCAATTTACACAGCAATAGTAACTGTAGGTACTGGGAAATTAACGGCCCAAGCCCACTAAGAACAGTGATGCCTTGTCCCTCAACTCAAGCCCACACAATAGAAATTTTAAAAAGAGTGGGAAAAAAGTTCTAATGTCATTCTGGGACTAAGTTCTGGTCTAATCCCAGGAACTAGAAACTCTAAAGATAGACAATTCAAATAGTAATTAAGGATTTTACTGTCCTTGGGAGAATCCAAGGATTTGTTCTTATAGTTGAATGGTACAGATTCTACACCAAACCTTCCTTATTCATTCTATAGTTTCCTTTTACACTTAAAGAAAAAAAGATCCCCCCACTGGGAGGTTCCCCTCTCTTATATATATCCTTCCTCTTGGCACCCTAGCCTTCCACCTATATGCATCAGGGCTTTCTTTAGGTCACTTGTTCCATCAGAGCTTTGATGAAGGTGGTAGAAGAGGCTGCTAGCTGTGAAACTACTGTTCAGGTGTCATTGCCTCATTAATACAACTGATAAGGTTGTTGCGGTGCATTCAATGCGGTGGGGGAATGTATACCCTTTACATGAAGCTTCCTCTCACCGTCTTGGCCCTCCTTCCATGATCCCTTCTCCTCTAAATGGGTCCTCCCGTAATGCTATCTTGCATCCCTTTCCCTTCTCAGATCGGTGAAATCCTCGAGTCAGATACATTATAATGGGTGGAACCATGCGACACTTTGTTAGGTTCTAAGACTTTAGGTTTAAATGTATTAGAACTTCATTTTGTAATGTTGGCAAACCATGATCAAAACATTTAGTCTTGTTTTAGACTTGCTCAAAGTATGTTTATGTGTAAAGTTGGAATCGAGTGTACTATAGGATTTACTGTGTAAATCTGCCTAGCTCGATCGATCGAAAATTAGACTCAATAGATCAAAGCTCGTGCAGATTGTTTTTTTTGGAAAATTTTCCAACTCAGCCCAAGCCCGTTTTACGTGTAGGGTTTTATGTTTTGCCTTAAGTAAAAAAGGAAAAACCCTAGCCACGTTTTGCTATTGTTGCAGTTGTTGTTTATGCTGTGTATCTGAATCTCTTATGAGATCTAGAGGTTTTTGCCTTCATATATACTTAGGTTTATCAAGAATCAAGATTATGTCAAGAGCTTGATGATCAATTCGGTTGCTGCATAAAGAGCTTAAAGATACACAAGTGGGAGTACTTGTGCTTGCTGTGAATCCAAGAAAGAAGTAGTTCGTGGACTCGGAGCTATCACGTGGTCGTAGTAGTAAGTTTCATACTCGAGGTAGCAATATGATGTTAGTGGTCTAAGTCGCTATTGTGTAAACTTCAAATTCTTTCATAGTGGATCTGTTTTACCTTGAGGATAGCTAGGTTAAATCTTCCCCAGGTTTTTTATTGGTTTGGTTTTCCTGGGTTATCATATCGATGTATTATTTATTTTCCGCACTTTACAATGATATAATATATTTGTGTTAACTTAGATCTGATAATCTAACTAAGTAATCACTTGGCTAATTAAATAGGTTAATCTGGTTGTGTTTTAAGGGGTCTAAAAATGTACACACTTCATTTTACATTCTTCGGTCCTCGGACGCCCTACAGTAACAATGTAGCTCTTTTTTCTTTCTTTTTTTTTTACACAAATTTGGCTAATATGATGTAGGTGAATTTTAGGGTTAAATGAAAAAAAAAAAATCTTTTACACTATTTTGCATTAAGTTATTTGAGTGCTCTTAGTATGTTTACTATTGATTTATTGTCTAATTGTCTTTTAAGTGGGGCATGTGTGGGAGTGGGGTAGTAATTATTAAAGAACAAAATTAGACTATTGAAGTCATTTGGGTGAGGCAATGTATTTACAACTTTTATACATTAAATTGTTAATAGAGTAACACTAGTTACACAAACAAAATTAAAGAATTAAGAAAAATTCGTAATGATATGAATACAACAAAAAATATGCAAGAACAAAATTAAATTTGAGTTGAATTTTCATCTTAATCGAGTAATGCTACAAACACAATATTGGATGAATGATTGCTTAGTTATGTATATAGAAGAGATGTAACTTATAGTATTGGTAATGAAACTGTCATGTAATGAATTCAAAATATGAAAACTTGTAGAATGAAATTATAAAACTTTATATATTTGCATGCATATTTTGTGATGTTGATATATTCAAGTTTTTTATTATTAAATTTTATATAATTTATGTTTTTTATGACCACTCTAAAAAAAATTTCTGGAGTTGCCATTAGATATATTAGTAAAATGACATTTAGTTAAACGAGTCAAATGAGTTTCGTGATTTGAACATAAATACAATATGTTTATTAAACAGATCAGTTGTGTCAACCTGAATATGACATGAACTCATTAAATTTTAACACATAACTTGCTAACCTTGTGTTGTGTCGTATCCTGTCGTGTTCATGAGTTGTGTCGAATTTTGTCACCCCTAGCTTGGGTATGTGTTGTGAACAATGATTAATATACTATTGGGAAAATGTGATTTAATTTTAGTTAACCAATTAAAAAGAGTTAAAAAGACAAAACAAACCTGAGATATCACAAATAGAAGTAGAATATTAATCAAAATCAAACTCTTTTTTGTCTCTCTATTTAACTTATGTAATAAATCCTGATTAGTTGATGTCTTAACGAGGACTCATGGAGCTAAATTCATTTAATTGAGGCTGAGGGTTATTTAAATTGGATATTCAGTTGTATCAAGAAGCTTTGGTATTTGGGAAGTCGGATTCAAGTGAATCATTTGTCAGCATGCTGTTTGGCAACGGTGAGGCATTACTTAAGATTGAATAATAATTATTAAAAAAAAAAAAATCTTTTATAAATAGCGTGATTTTCCCATGAAACGAATTACTGAATGACTGCACCAAATTACAATAATATTTTAGATAAAAACAACATTTTTTTTTGGGTCTTATCAACCACTTTGAATAAAATAAGAGTAAGTGTTTTAATCAAGTATGCACTATACATTTTGTTCATATCAATTTCTTTTTCTTTAATTTCTCAAAAAAAAAAATCATTTTCTTTGAATTCCATTGAAAACGTGAGATATTTCAACTTTTCTTATTTTCATTTTCATTTTCGTATCCTTCCTTCTTCTTTTTTTTCCTTTCCTTCAATAAATTTTTTTTGGTTGCATTATGTTACTGAATACTGTTGAATTAGATCAATTTATTTGAGTGTATCTTGAATGATTCATGCATGTTTGATTTAAAAAACTGGGAAAATTATATTTTACTAACCTAAATTACATTTTTCACTCTGAACTATTCGAATGTATGTTTTGCACCTTAAATTATGATCATTGTTAAACTTTACACCCGGGTATTAATTAATTTTATTGTAATGTTGAATGGAAATCAATAGCATGTGACTTACACATGAGTTTTGCTTAAGTGGTACAACATTAAAAGAACAAAAACCCGTCTTCCCAATCAATTAAAAACAAAAAATTCTTTATTTTTTATCCTCTCTCTCTCTCTCGTAGTAGCTCCACCACCTCCACCAGGACGAAATCTATAAGTCCCCAAATCAAAATTTGTTGAAAGCCGTACTGCGAGGAGAAATTGAGGAGAAATTGACTTTGTAAGTGAACCGTCACATTGATTTCAAAGAGTGCAAAAGATCTAATCAAGAAGATGCTGACAAAGGACCTAAAAAAGCGAATTACGTCTGCATAAGTTCTTGGTATTAAATCCTTATGTTTTTCATAGAGGAGTCAAAACTCAAAAGTTAAATTTAAGAAAAGTTTAAGTCATTGTCTTGTAATCTCTAGAGATATTATATTATGGTCGTTCAATTCTCTTCAAGAATTTGTTTTAAGTAAACTACTTAATCTGTGTTTTATGTCCATCAAATAAAATCCTTTTCATTTACCTGCTATATTACAACATAGAAAATACCTTTTTTTGGCAATAAAATAGAAAATGGGCATCACTTTGCTACTACTTATTCAAAAAAAGTAAGAAAGAAAAGCTCCCCGGTGGTAAGGTACTACTCATAGATACATAGTGGTAAGGTACTACATTTGTTCAAAACTTTGAATAAATTTTGATTTGGGGACTTAGGGATTTTTGTTGCAATGGTGGAGCCATTGATGATTTTGCTTTGGAGATTTAGGGTTACATATATTTTGATTTGGAGAGAGGAGCTGCTACATGAGAGAGAGAGAGAGAGAGAGAGAGAGAGAGCTGAGTAAAAAATAAAGAAAGAAAATTTTGTTTTTAATTGATTGGAAAAATGGTTTTTGGTCTTTTAACGTTATGCCACTTAGGCAAAACTCACATGCGAGTCATGTGCTATAGTTTTCGTCCAACATAACAATAAATTAATGTCAGGATGCAAAGTTTAGCAAATGTCATAGTTTGGCCCCATTCAAGTAACGGTGTCTATAGTTGTAAAACTGGCTATAGGTTTCTAAAGGAAGAGGCAGCAGCTTTGGGTGAAGTTGCACAAGTTCAACAGAGTAGGGACAAGCATGTTTGGAAGTGTATTTGGTCACTGCGAATACCACCAAAGGTAAAGACCATGATGTGGCGAGCCTGTCGTGAAGCACTGCCAACCAAGCAAGCTTTAGTCCGTCGCACAATTATTGAAGACCCAGTGTGTGAAAGATGCCGTAACTCGCCAGAAAACTCTCTACATGCTTTGTGGCTGTGTCCTGAACTGGATCCGGTGTGGGCTAATCCGGAGCTGTGGAGTTTTAGAAGTTCAGTGCACTTCCTGGACTTCAAAGAACTCTTGTCGTGGTTGATATTGCATGAGAAGGATGTAGAATTATTCGCTGTAACGGTTTGGTCGATTTGGAACCAGCGAAACCGAGTTAGGCTCAATATGCCAGCTGACAGTCTTCACCAAGTCGCTCAAATTTCTAGGACGTGGCTTCTGGATTTTCAAGGAAGGCAGGTTCCGTCACAGGTACAACAAGAACCTCGATGGGTCAGGTGCAAATGGAAGCCTCCGAGGAATGAGTTCTTGAAAATAAATTATGACGGTGCGATCTTCCCAAGAGAAAACAAATCGAGTATAGGAGTGGTGGCCAGAGATGAAAATGGCGAGGTGATAGCTTCATGCTCGAAACTGTTGCACCAGGCCTATAGCAGTAAAGAGGTTGAGGCGTTGGCAGCTGTTACAGCTCTCTCTTTGGCAGCAGACATTGGAGTTCAGAAAGCTATTTTAGAAGGAGACTCACCGGAAGTTTTCAAGGCTCAAACGGTTGACTCTGCTTCTTTAGCTCCATTTGGTTTATTCATAGATGAGGTGAAAAGTTTATCCTCATAATTTGTGAAATTACTTTATTCTCATACATTTAGAGAAGGTAATTCTTTAGCTCATGGTCTAGCTAGACATGCCATTGGCATACCAGATTTTCAAGTATGGATGGAAGATGTTCCACCACATCTTCATTCAGTTGTACAAGCCGATTCAAGAGACGTATTTTAATAAAATTTGGATGTTCCTTCTCAAAAAAAAAAAAAAAAAAAAAAAGTAGTTTAGGATGCAAAGTGTAATTAGGGTAGTAAAATGTAATTTCTCCTAAAAAATTGTATGTTCTATTATATAAGTAAATTTAATATATATATATATATATATATATACACATATTTTCCGTAAGCATTAAAAGTCACATGGATTTGAGTTTCTCATTAAGTTAGAATCTGACTTAACATGTTGTATAATTAATTTCTTATTCTTTGTATGGTATTAATTTTAGGGTTTTTTTTTTAGAAAGAGTTTCAACCTATGGCGTCTACTCCTGATGATAATTCTTTATTATTAGACCAAGATACCAATCTATTTTTTGTGTAGACAGACCCAGATCTCTTGTTTAACCATAAAAAATTTTATTAGTTGAACTAACTAGAACCCACAATTTTAGAGCATTTAATTGTTTTTTTCAATAAAGTTTATGGTAGCTATGTGTTTTTTTGAGGGTTTTGTATGAGTAATCACACCATGAATTTCAACATGTATTTTGAAGGGTTGTAATCTGTAACATTATTTTATGAATATTGTAGGGTTCAAATTTTGTAACCTAGGCCCAAAAAGTTAGGATTATGAGCCCAACAAACGCAGAACAATGAATTTGTAGAGAGTGGGTGAAAAATTTAGGCTAATTGTGAATCTAGTAACAGTTCATTGACATAAGATCACGCTTAAAAGTTAAAATCAACTCCAGTCCGAAGAGGGTTGTTCTTGATTAAAAGATGAGTACAATTCTTCCAATTCTTTTACAGATTTTTTCTCTTCTTTTTGTTGTCCCCCCTCCTCTTCAGAGGCCTATTACATTTATATATTCTTCTTCTGCTTCATCATCACCGTCCACCTATTCCCCATCTAAGCCTTCACTTAAGTACATGTCATGTCAGATATCTGTTTTAGTTCTCCGTGAGTGGTGGTAGCTAAGATTGCACTGTTCAGGGGTCTTCTCCACATAAATGCGGCCAGGAGAGTTGCTGCAGTGCATTAAATGCGGTGGTAGCAGCTTTTCTTTTTAGATATTTCTTTGTTCTTATCATTTCTAGGCACGCCCAAAACTTGTCTTTATCGTGGAAGTAGTTGGGGAGATCATTCAGACTTTCAGTATATTTATTTGATTAAGCTCCTTTGGGATTCGAGGAGAATAACATCTTCGGACCAATAGGGTTCTCTTCAGACTGCTCCTCTCGCTCATTTCCAGTTACATTTCTTCCACCAAGACTCCTTCGTAACCCCTTTTTCTCTTCGAATACATAGTGATATTCGAATTGGGCCCTAGGCCCACCACATGACGTTGGGCTTTTACACCCACAAATATTATCTAGTTTTTTTTAGAAAATTACTATTAGTTAATTAAATCTGAAAGCATAACGGTCACCCAACAGTAATTATTAGCATCCCGCGCACCCCAATGGCATCTTCGTAAATATTTGTAAAAAGTAAGCCCCATTTATTCACTCAAGTGCAAAGCTCAGAGTCTTAAAAGTCTAACCGCCAAAACTGAAACTGAAACTGAAACTGAAAACAAACCAGCATTTATATAACAACCCCTCTCTCTCTCTCTCTCTCTCTCTGCCTGCAGCCAATTTCTCTGTAAACTGTACTGTACGTACACACTCTCTCTCTCTCAAGAATCTATCGTATTTCACTTTTTCTCTAGATTTTTTCGCTTCCTGTTCCTAAACTCAAAAACTCTCTATGATGGCTAGAATGGCTCCGACTCTCGCTCAACTTTTCGCTCTTTTGAAAAACGATGAGCCAAGCGATGACTCCGAAATCGGAATTCTCTTTGGAACCTCGTCTGAAATTTTGCAAGCAGAGTCACCGGCCGGAGCGAACGAGCTCTCGGTCCGAGAAGCTGAGGTCGCGGAATGGTTGCTCGATCTTCAATACAAGGACAGTTCGGTTTCGGCAACTGAAAATGAGTCAAGCTCGCCTGAGAAAGATTCAGATGCTCTGAATAAGGAAGGTTCAAAAGCGATCGAGAAATCGCCAGATTATATAGAGATTTATCTATATTTGGACAAAACTTCTGGCTCATCGAAAATTGAAAGTCCAAAATCTGAAGAGAAATCTCTAATTTCAGAGAAAGGAAGCTTGGAATCAAATGAGAAACAGAAAGAATCCGAAGAGAAATCTCTGATAACAATTTCCGAAGAAAGCTTGGAGTCAAAAGAAGAAGAGGAGTCTCTGGAAAAACCGTCGGATTCTTCGGAGAAAGGAGAGGCTCCGACACCGAAGCCGAAGAAGAGTGTGAGGATGAAGTGCAATGAGAACGTGTCCGTGTCAGTGTCAGAGATTCCAAGCATGCCGAAGCTCATGACGCTGAAGTCGTGTCCGAGTGTTGGCATGAGCCTTGAGAGCTTTGATCAGATGGACAATTCACCGATGTTCAGATCCAACGGTGCTGGTGGTAATGGAGAGAGCAATGCCATGGTGGAAGAGGCTTGGGAGCTGCTCAAAAAGTCTTACGTCTACTATAAAGGAAAGGAGGTCGGAACACTCGCAGCTATGGATCCAAGCGCTGAGACTTTGAACTACAATCAGGTACAATAAATACTTCTTTTCTTGGAGTTTCTTGAGAATTTGAAGCGTTATCTTGATTTTATGTAAAAAAAAAAAAACAAACAAACAAAACTATGCAATGCAGTAGTTTCCTCTGTTTCTAAGTGATATTATTATTATTATTAATTAGGTGTGTATTGTTCTTGAAATGATGATTTATGATATCTGACTGAGCATTAGTGAATGAATGCAACCCAATTTTTGGAACAGAAGATTTAGGGACATGACTTTTGTGCCACAATTCTGACGTGGTTCATTTGTAGTGGATCAAATATGTTAATTTGCAACTTAATTTGTTTGCTGATAAAAATTATTTGAATATATGGACTGTTCAATGAACTCTTTTTTGGAGAACCTATAAATCAGACTCTAATGACTTTGAGAAGCTTTTTCACTACTTCTCTGTTACCATTAATAATGGAATGAGAGTGACAAGTTGCCTAGACCCATCTTGGATGATCACTTGGTATATCATTGTGTCTTCTACATGACACTTTGCATCTACTGCAGTTGTATTATCCTAATGGCCCAATTAGATCACATTTATAATGCTTAGACTGTTGTACGTACAAAGTGTTTCAGTAACAATCCCTGATTTGCCTACCTCCAATTGGCCCAAAAAACATTAGTCATCTGAACTTGCTTGCAGGTTTTCGTGAGAGATTTTTTTCCTAGTGGCTTGGCCTGCCTGATGAAAGACCCCCCAGAACCCGAAATTGTAAAAAATTTCCTTTTAAAGACCCTCCACCTCCAAGGTTGGGAGAAGAGGATTGACAACTTTACTCTTGGAGAAGGTGTCATGCCTGCAAGTTTTAAAGTTCTCTTTGACTCACACCGTCTGAAGGAAACTTTGATTGCGGATTTTGGTGGGAGTGCAATTGGAAGAGTTGCACCACTTGATTCTGGGTTCTGGTGGATTATACTTTTAAGATCATATACCAAGTGTACACGTGATTACGCACTGGCGGAGCTTCCTGAGGTACAGAGGGGAATGAAATTAATACTCAATCTTTGCCTCTCAGACGGCTTTGACACTTTCCCAACACTTTTATGTGCAGATGGGTGTAGCATGATTGACAGGAGGATGGTGAGTCTTTTGTTTTCCAATCATTTTCAATAGTTTCCTGAGTAGTATTTGTATGATATGTTTTTAAGTATCAATTAAAACAATTTGATGCTAATAAAGTTATCATATCTAGTCAATTTTTCACCATCTGTGAATAGTGAGTTTTGACAGTTCACTGGATATGGCTGAGAAGCAATGATATCATAGATTTCTATCTTTCACGTTTCAGCCTAACTGGTTGTGTACATTTCTCAAAGTTGATGTTCAGCAGTTAGTGGTAGCAATAGTTTGGGTTCCAAGAGAAGTGACACTGGCACTAGAGGATGTTCTTGTGCTTGGTTCTTGCCTTCCTGGGACCCCATTCAATATTTGGGTTTTACATTTTCAGTCACTTTGAATGACAACACTTTGAAATGCCTTTGAAACAGGGAATATATGGATATCCAATTGAGATCCAAGCCCTCTTTTATTTTGCACTAAGATGTGCAAGGCAGATGCTGAAACCAGAGCGTGGTGGTAAGGAATTGATTGAGCGAATTGATAAGCGGATCACAGCTCTCAGCTTTCACATACAGCAGTACTACTGGCTCGACTTTACCCAGTTAAATAAAATATACCGGTACAAAACTGAGGAGTACTCCCACACTGCTGTCAATAAATTTAATGTCATCCCAGAGTCTATCCCTGATTGGGTGTTTGATTTCATGCCCTTGAGAGGAGGGTATTTGATTGGCAATGTCAGCCCAGCTCGCATGGACTTCCGATGGTTCTTACTTGGGAATTGCATCGCCATATTGAGCTGTCTAGCCACAGGTGCACAGGCTACAGCGATAATGGATCTTGTTGAGGAGCGCTGGGAGGACTTGGTTGGGGAGATGCCTTTGAAGATTGTTTACCCAGCACTGGAGGGACATGACTGGAGGACTGTGACTGGTTTTGATCCAAAGAATACACGGTGGAGTTACCATAATGGTGGCTCTTGGCCAGGTGAAAATCGTGAACACAAAGCTCAGAATGTAAATTGCATTGCTGCTTGGTATTTATGTTATTTAAAAATAATGTTTCAGATAAACCAACACTTTGGAACCTCACTTTATCTTAGATTCTGATCTCATGCTGTGTTACTTTGTAGTCTTTCTAGTAAATAAACATCATGAATGGATTTTATATAATCAACTACTCATAACAATGTTCAATGAATGTTTCCTTGTTGTGACTTATAACAGCATTTGATATGTCTGGCCTTTTTGGTTAGATATATGGCATTTAACTTCTTAACACTTTGGAGGCAGTGTTTCCTTGTTGTTTAGGCCCTTCAAAGACAACGCATCAATTTAGAAACCATCAGCTAAGAAATAAGCTGCATTTTGATAAAAAGAAATATCTATTAATATTGTGTAACAAGTTTTGTGCTGATTTGGTGGTCGGGGATGTTTTTGTAGTTCTGCTGTGGCTACTTACAGCAGCATGCATCAAGACTGGAAGGCCTCAAATCGCAAAGAGGGCAATTGATCTGGTAGAGCAACGGCTTTCCAAGGATGGCTGGCCGGAGTATTATGATGGTAAGACTGGGCGTTACATTGGAAAGCAAGCCAGGAAGTACCAGACATGGAGCATTTCTGGCTACCTGATTGCTAAAATGATGATTGAGAACCCTTCCAATCTCGTTATGATCTCTCTTGAAGAGGATAAGAGGATAGCCAATCCAAGGCTTACCCGCTCTGCTTCATTTCCACCATAGAGATGAGATTGAGGTTGAATTGCAATAACAGGTATACGGTTATCACAAATGTATAACTTTAGTTATGGGTGGATAGTATCTCAGAATCCCCATTATCTTCTATTTTAAGTGAATGGTGGCTGAAACTGTCCATTTGCTGAAAATAGGAAATAGTTTTCTTGATTAGTTGCTATGACTTGTTGGATATGATCTTAAAGTTTCATTCTTTGGGTAGAAATGCTTTGTTCTTTTTCTGTTGATTTAATAATTTGGGCATTAAAGGAGGAATAAAAAAAGTTACGAAAATTATACCCAATCCTTTTCTCTAAATCTTAGCTAAATGAATTATGTCCAAGCCTTTTCTTAAACCTTTAGCTAACTAAACATACTTATGATATAGGAACAAAGATATTGCTCTTTACTTGTTCAGAGAATGTCAGAATGTGTGCTTGATACAGCTGAACCCCAATATGTGAATATCCACGATTATGACATTGGATGTGAATTGATACCATAATTTAAATTAATACTTCAAATTAATATGGCCTTTATTTTTCTTAGATACATTTCATTCTCTATCTTTTGGACAAATATATCTAAAATATGACTCAGTTTTGGGCCCTAAAATCAGGCACCTTGTAGGTTGTAGACCATTAAACTGAATTCTGCAATCAGAACTTTTGTCTTGCTATTCAGAATTGACAAAATCTAACATATCTGTATATAATATTCCAGATGATTTAGAAAAATTCATGATCATCCAATACAGATGTAGCATGTAATTAGAAGATCTACCTATTTTTTAAGGAAAGTTAATCTCCAAAGTCCAAACTGGTTTTGAGAAAAATTCCTCCAACACACTACATGGTCTGTTTAATGAGTTATGTGACTTGTTTAAATAATACACATGAATGGTTTATAGATCGACATGTAATTGGTTGGAGGCTTGGAGCAAAACTTTGTCCTTTTTTATGCCTCATATTTGTGAGGTATGACTCAAAGTTGAGTACTAGTGGATAATTCTTGGATTTGTTTTGGAATCATTTATGTTTCAGATGGCCATAGATTTTGCAATGTGAAGAAGGAATGACCAGATTAATTTTCTTCTTTCTTTCTTTTTGAGTTTTCTGTTTTGGATTGGGGAATGTCTGCAATGGATTTTCAAGCAAAAATCAGGTAGTTTCCTTAGCTCTGTACAGCTTAACTTCTTGCCTTCTAAGTGCACAACAATGTTTTATGCTCTGTTAATCCTATTAGGCCATTTCTTATGCCTCCTGAATCCAAACGAATCACTTTGAATATAAGCATAATTTAAGATCATTTTGAACTAACAGAGTTGTAGGAGATTTATGGCATAATTGCTAGTACTTTATGATTTTTGTGGCTAAGAGGAGCCTCTCTGTTGTTGACAATTGACATTAACTTGGTGTCACATGCTGGCCGATGTTTAGTTAGTCTGCAGATTTTCTAAATCAAGCCCAAGAAGTTTGAAGGAGTTGGTTAGTTAGTTAATCAAACAATAAATAGCTGGTAGAATAACTCATTAATGTTCGCGTTTGACTAGGTTTCATTTAGAAATTTTCTAGATTCAGTTAGTGTTAGTATCTGGCCTAGAACCGAATATGTTTTCCCCAAGTTTTTGGATGAGATATTATTTTCTACAATTGATAAGTACTTTTAAAACAAACTGTTAAAAGTGTATATCATTGCTTGATGCACTGCAAATACAAACTGTTACCAATACCATTGATGAGCATTACTTTGTGCTTTGAATTAGGCCCGAGTCCTCCTTTCCTAACCAAAAATTCGTTAGCGCAGTAATTATCATCATGGCGTTTGTTGTTGGTTAGGACTTTAGGAAGTTAAGACTCCAGTGCTTAAACATCTCACACCCCACTTGTGAAATGTCAAATGTCATAGTCACTTGCGCAATGGCTACAAATCAGTCGTTTCATCAATTTTGTCTTCTTTCACTCACTAGATGTTCATCATGTTATTAAGAAAAGATAGATCATACCACCGCACACCCTTGGTGCAATAGTTACTGCACAAGTATAAGTACTTGTGAGGTGTGGGGTGTGGGGTGTGGGGGGCAAAAGCTGGGGTTCAAGTCTTCAGGAGAGAGCTTCACACACATATATACTTAGATTATGATAGAGTAGAATTCTATCTTGTATCAAAAAAGAAAAAAAAAAGAAAAAAGAAAAGATAAATCATGATTTTTATTATGTCATTTATTCTACTTTCTTTTTCTTTTTCTTTTTTTGATAGGCATTTATTCTACTTTCATTTCATGCAAATTCGCCATATCAGTGATTGTTGGGATTGGGGATATTAGAGAGGAGGAAAAAAAAAAAAAAGGTAATACCAAAGTGTATGCGAGGAGATATAAAAAAACAAGTTAATAACAAAGTGTTTACATGTGCATCCGGGGAATCGAACCCTGGTCAGTACCGTGGGAGGGTACTATGATACCACTACACTAGATGTGCTTCTTACTTTTACATTCATATTGTACGTAAATAGTTAATAGTAAAGTATTTACATCATTCGGTAGGCCTGCCGACATACCTTTTAAACTGTCTAAAATGCATGAACATTATTGTCCAAGGGCCTTTGGAAATTGAAAAGCAAGAGAACAAGTTATTGCAATAAATGATTCCAATTTTTCAGGATACTTCTCAAGTTGGAGGAGAGAGGATTTGAACCCTTGACATCTCCTTCGAAAATATTAAACGATGCTAGTTGAGTTACTAGACTTTTAGCAAATATAAGTAAAATTAGTATTCGGTACAAGTAAAATCAGTAGTATAAAAAGTAAATAGATTGTGTGTGTATAAAACTAATAACATAATCATTTTGGAATGGAGCTGATAATGTTAATTTCTTAGTCAATATAATTTGGAAAGGATTTTGTTTTATACACTTTTAAGTAGGGAGGAAGATTTGAATCCGAATGTTTCCATTGAAATATCAAAAATGCTATTTGGCATGAAGAAAATAATTTCACAACACCTATCCTCTATTTTTCTCTAAGGCTATTTCTCGGTGTCTTATATTAATTAGTTAGTGTTGCTCCAATATATCATAATCTCTAGGAACTTTGTGGCTTAGTTGATGAAGATACAAATCACCTACTATGAACATCAATCAACAATATTACTTTCCATTTTTAGGGGGTGTCCAAGTCAAGTCAAGTTGATTTGAGGCTTGCCTTTGTGTTAGAACCCCTTTCCCTCTCCCCTGTGTGTGTGTATGTTTATTTCTCAAAAAAAAAAAAAAAAAGTTGATCTGAGGCTTAGTCTATCATTCACCATGACCATGTCGGCTAAGGGAGGACGGAAGCCATTATTGATAAAATAAAAATGTTATCTTGACCATTTGGAAGTCCACGGGAGGCGGTCAAATGAAATTGAAACCAGTTAAGGGTGAATGATGGTTGCAGATTTGGTGATAATGGCACAAATCTGAGCCATTAAGTGTCAAGAGAGGTAAAGAGATCTTTGCCAAGTTCTGGTAGAGATGTCACTACGAATGGGATTATGAGAGTGCTAAATGGGAAAGAAAGTAAGTTTTGGAGTATGGTAATAGAATATGTACAACAAAAACATATTATAAATTAGATTTGTGTAATAGCAATTAAATTCTATATATAAATAATTATATATACACACACACACACACACACAACTGGGATGAGGTTGGGCAAGCAAAACTCATCCCTATCCTGTCATCTCTTTGGAGCAAGAAAAACTAGCACAAAGCAAGATGGATCAAGCGGTGTTGAGATTTTTTAACATCCCTAGGGTTAGGGCTATCCAAAGACCTACTAAACTCGACTCGCCTATGCAATCCAATCTGACCCGAAGACTCATGGATGGTTTTGAATGGTGGGACAATTGATTGCGGTCTTTGATACTTGAAACCAATGATTCTTGGTTCGATTATCAATTTGGGTGATTTCTCACCCAAACTGACCTGATTGTGTAAAGAACCAAATTGAAAAAAGAAAGATGGTAGCTAGTTTCGAGGTTAGCTAGGCCTCCTAAGGATAATGACAGAATAGAAGGGAAGAATGGGAACACAGAAAGAAGTGTACTGACATAACTCTTTTTCATACCTTCCTGTTCACATTGTGGTGTTACTCTTATACCCCTCAATTCTACCCTCTGTAACTATCTGCCACAGCTGTCACCAGCTGTTCTAACCAACCTAACTAACTCTATCACCTATCAATGTAACCAACTACAACCGGATCCTATCACAGCAACTATTATACTTTAGCAGTCACTATTAGAGTCACAAAGTAATTACAAAGAGTACATATACAATGACCCAATAACCCAGTAAAATCTCTAACAATACTTCCCTCTTTAAAAGACCTTGCCCACAAAGTGAGGGAATCTTTGCTGCAAAATGTACAGGCTCTCCCAAGTGGCATCATCAGGACTTTCACGTTGCCATTGAACCAAAACTTGAGTTATAGTCCTATTTCAAAGTTGATGAGACCTTTCCTTGAGAACAGCTACTGGTTCTGAAATGACAGCCACTTCCAAATCAGTAGGTGGTAAGGTTGGAATAGAGACCACATGCTGCCCAAGCTTAGCTTTCAGACAGGATACATGAAAAGTAGGATGTATCTTAGAATTTGGAGGCAAATCCAACCTATAAGACACCTCTCCAATCTTCTGCAAGATTTGAAATGGTCCATAGTACTTAGGAGATAATTACTTCAATTGGTGGTGCTTAAGGGACTTCTGTTTGTAGGCTTGAAGTCGTAGAAATACCCAATCCCCCACAGAGAAACTCCTCTCAGTCCTATGCTTGTCAGAATACAGCTTCATCCTTTCTTGTGCTGCTACCAGGTTCTGCCTTAACAAAGAAGTCAGCTGCTGTTTGGACTTCAGATGAGCATCCACTCCTCTAACCTTTGTTGTCCCAGGAATGTAGTCCATCAACCTAGGAGGGGGATATCCATACAATGCTTCAAATGGGGTCAACTTGAGTAAGGTGTGAAAATTAGTGTTAAACCAGAATTCAGCAAGTGGCAACCACCCAACCTAAGTAGCTGGTTTGTCAGCTACAAAAGCTCTCAAATAATGCTCAAAACTCTTGTTCACAACCTCTGTTTGGCCATCTGTTTGGGGGTGATAGGTTGAGAACATGGCTAATACCCTGAAGCTTCATTAGCTTTTGCCAAAAATGAGTAGTAAAAATAGGATCTCTGTCACTAACAATTGAAGTAGGCATTCCATGTAACTTGAACACATTTTGCATATAAAGAGTTGCTACTTTAGAAGCAGTGTATGGATGAGACAGGGCTACAAAATGAACAAACTTTGTAAACCTGTCCACCACTACCATAACCACCTCCTTCATCTGAGATTTTGGAAGACCCTCAACAAAATCCAGGCTCACAGCCACCCAAGGTCTTTCTGGTATAGGCAGGGGCTGTAGCAGACTTGCTGGATTATAGGTTTCATGATTGAGCCTTTGGCAGGTAACACACTCCTTAACATACTTCCTAACATCTGCCCTTAACCTAGGCCAGTAAAAATCCCTCTGAGCTCTATGCAATGTCTTAAGGAAATCAGAATGACCCCCTATGGCCCGTCATGCACCTGCTGCAAAATGGCTGTCTTCAATGAATCACAACTTCCTAAATACATTCTGCCTTTATATAACAGCAGCCTATTTTGCATAGTGAAGCCCTTAGGACCTTCCTTCCCTGCTTGAAAAGCATCTAAAATACTCATAATGGAATGATCAGTAGCATACCTAGCCTTAAGTTAAGCCAACCGATCAGGGGTAGGAAAGGAAATCATGCACAAAACACCCTCCTGAGAGGAAACTCCACCACCAGCAACCTGTCTTGACAAAGCATCAGCCACCACATTCTCCTTACCCTTCTTATATTCTACAATAAAAGTATATCCTAACAACTTGGTAATCCATTTATGTTGAGCTGGGGTACCAATTTTCTGCTTTAAGATATATTTAAGGTTCTACTGGTCTGTCCTCACCAAAAAGGGTTTTCCAACCAAATATGGCCTCCACTTATGCACAGCAGTCACCAAGGCCAGTAGTTCCCTCTCATAAGTTGATAAGGCCAAACTCCTGCCCTTGACAGCTTGGCTGTGGAAAGCTATAGCTCTCCCTTCCTGCATCAGTACAGCACCTAACCCAACACCTGAGGCATCACACTCAACCATAAACATCTTATCAAAATTTGGAAGAGCTAAAACAGGTGGAGTGGACATAGCAGATTTGAGATTTTGGAAAGCCAAATCAGCTTCCTCAGTCCAAATAAAGGAATCCTTCCTTAGAAGAGCAGTCAATGGGGCTACAATCTACCCATGCCCTCTTACAAATTTCCTATAATACCCTGTGAGACCTAAGAAACCCCTCAAAACCTTAACATCCTTTGGGGTAGGCCACTGTTGCATTGCCATAGTTTTCTTACGGTTTGTTCTTACCCCTTGGCCAGAAATTAAATGCCCCCAATACTCAACTTCACCACAAGCAAAAACACACTTGGACTTCTTAGCAAATAATTGTTCCTTAGCTAACACCTCTAATACAGCCCTAAGGTGAGAGACATGATCAACCAAGGATTTGCTATAAACCAAAATATCATCAAAAAATACTAGAACAAACCTTCTAAGAAAAGGCTTAAACACTTGATTCATTAGGGATTGAAATGTTAAAGGTGCATTAGTGAGGCCAAATGACATAACCAGAAATTCATAATGCCCCTCATGAGTCCTAAAAGCTGTTTTAGGAATGTCCTCCTCACTCATCCTAATTTGGTGATATCCAGACCTTAAGTCAAGTTTAGAAAATATGCAAGCACCATTCAATTCATCAAGTAATTCATCAATAACAAGTATAAGGGATTTATCCTTGACAGTATTCAAGTTAAGTGCCCTATAATCAATGCACATATGCCAAGACCCATTTGCCTTCTTTACTAACAAAACAGGGGAGGCAAATGGACTACAACTATTCCTTATAGATCCAACAGCCAATAATTCTTTAACTATCTTTTCTATCTCATTTTTTTGGTAAAAAGGTGTATGGCCTTTGGCAGACTGGTTGAGCTCCTTCCTTAGGAGTAATGTGATGTTCATGCCCCCTAAAAGGAGGTAACCCCACTGGAGTGTCAAAAACCTAAACAAACTCTTGAAGTAAATCTGCCACTTCTGCAAGTAGAGCAGCCTGCTTCTCAGCTGAGGAAGGAGTTAAGATGTGAACCAAAAGGCCTTTCTTGATTGGAGTTTTAAAGAATTGATCCCCATCAAGGAGATGTGAACCAGATTGCTTCAATCCTTGCAGCATAACCTTGTGCCCCTTATGACAAAACTCCATAGTCAAGAACTGGAAATTCCATTGAATATCACCAAGTGTGGTAAGCCATTGAGTTCCCAACACAACATCACACCCTCCAAGTGGCAGAACATGAAATGGAATAGAAAATTCCTCCCCTTGAATGCATATTGGTACTTGATCACAAAACCCTTGAGTCCTCACCACTGCACCATTAGCTACCTTAACTTCCAATGTTTGAGATTGGTCAACCAACAAATGCGAACTAGGAACCAATGCTGCATCAATAAAATTATGGGTGCTACCTGTGTCCAACAAAACTACCAAACTGACTCCATTGATTTTACCCCTAATACTCATAGTACTAGGTGTGGGAGTACCAAGTAGAGCATATAGAGTTATTTCAACCTCCTCAGAATTATTACTAGTATTCTGCCCTTCATTGATTGGACTTCCAACTTCTTCCTCCAACTCAGTGGTCTTAACCCCAGAATGTGAATCAGTCACTAATTCAATCCCTTCAAGAAGGAATATTTTGGCATGTGAAATGAGGCCACCATAAGTTTCTCCACAACTGGAGTTTAGTAATACCCAAAATATTGGTTAGCCTTGTACACCTAGCTAGCAGGATCATCACCTGAAAAGCGTGGGAAATCAAGCTTAACAGGTTTGGCAAGGGACACTGTAGAAGAATTATGCATTGGAGATGAAGTTTCACGTGATCTAATTTCATTAGGACCCAACTTCTGAAGAATTGCCATAAGATGTTGATTCATCTCATTCATTGTTCTGGTATGGATCTCTTGAATCTTTTGGATTTCTTCAATGTTTTTGCTGTGATGGTTTGAAGTAACTTGAAAAGAGGCAATGGCTTCACTAGTGGCTGCCATGGCAGCATTAGATCGTGTCTCAGCCATTAGGTCACAGAACCTCTGCTCTGATACCAAATTGTAAAGAACCAAATTGAAAAAAGAAATATGGTAGCTAGTTTTGAGGTTAGCTAGGCCTCCTAAGGATAGTGACAGGATAGAAGGGAAGAATGGGAACATAGAAAGAAGTGTACTGACATAACTCTTTTTCATACCTTCCTGTTCACATTGTGGTGTTACTCTTATACCCCTCAATTCTGCCCTCTTTAACTATCTGCCACAGTTGTCACCAGCTGTTCTAACCAACCTAACTAACTCTATCACCTATCAATGTAACCAACTACAACCGGATCCTATCACAGCAACTATTACACTTTGGCAGTCACTATTAGAGTCACGAAGTAATTACAAAGAGTACATATACAATGACCCAATAAAATCTCTAACAGATTGAAAATAACATAACAATCTAGCCATATTTAGAGATTTGGTGCCATTCACTAATTGATTGGATCAAAACTCAATCACTTCCCATCCTTTTTTTTTCCTTTTCATTTTCAAATTCAATATTCAGTCCTCTCTCTCTCTCTCTCTCTCTCTCTCTCTAAAAAAAATAGCTATCATTCACTTGAGTGACTTGGTTATCCATTCAATTGGTGGGTTAACCTCAAACCCGAGCCAACTTTAACACATGTTTGTGTAGATGCAGGATCTACCCCATATGAGAGGGTATATACATGACAAATTAGTATCTAGAGTCTAGACAGCCCCAGTCAAATTTATTGACAACAATGTACACTTGTTTGGATGGCCTAGCTTTCGTCAAAGGCTTGTGGTCCTCCTATTGTATGCTCCGTTACCTTTCCCCGTTGCCTTCAAAAAATAAAAATAAAAAAAATTAACCCAAATGATAAAATAGAAAATGAGAGAAAGAAATTATTTTTGTTACATCCAATGCCTTAAAAAAAAACCGTCAATTTTCGGGCAAGTGCCCATGTAACTGACAAAGACAACGTTCAGTTACATTTACATCATTCACAGCCAATCTCCTCCTATCTTTACGCTATCCTCTCTCTCTGAAAACAAAATCATCAAAGAAACGAAGAAAAGATCCGTCGATGGAGAAAAACTGCAGCTTCATATCGTGCGAAAAGATAGATCGTGCGGCCAACTGGGTAGGCTCCAACGTAGCCTCCGCCTTCTTCGCCTCACTGGAACGCTGCTCCTGTATCAACCTCGGCACCACCGACCTCGAAGAAGACGAAATCGACGAGGCCCATGACCGACCTTTCTTGCTCTCCAAGCCCATCATCTCCGACTCTGAACCCAACAAGCCCAAACCCACCATCGCTGTAGCTTCCAATTGAAACCCATATAGAGTTTGTCTCTGAATTTTTTTCTTTCTTGTGTACAGTAAATCCCACGGTTTTTGGGGTTTCAATTTCATTGTTGCTTTATGAAAAATACTAGGTTGTGTTTGCTATTCGTATTCTTTTGTTGTAAAAAATTAATTAAAAAAAGTGGGGAAAACAATTTGGTGTCAAGTTTGTGCAATCGGTTGTATGCTAATAATGCACTTTGGTGATGTATGATTTTTTTTTTTTTTTGGCTAAATTCTATATGAATTTTGGTGGGTGTTGAATTAAATTTTCTTCATTACAATTTTGTTGTTTTGGGTCACTCATTGAAAAGCAATGTGCATTAGCAATCCTAGGAGATCTGAGTTGAGGAAAGCCTGTTTAGTTGTTAGTGGGTTGTGATTAATATGGAAAGCCTGTAAGTTTCCATATTAATTTGTTTGGTATTGGGTTGTGAGTAAATTTCCATATTAATGTTTTTAGTATTAGGTTGTGATTAATAATCAAAGTACAAGTTCAGTGATTTAGGTCATCATAATAGTACAACCTGTTGTAAAATATAGGAAAAGTTTATGATATGAAGTACTGAGATTGTTGGAAATTGTTTGTAGGTTCATCAATTCTTGGTGTACTTTCCTGCATTATTTTGAATCATCAGTAACTTGAGGGGAAAGACCCTCAGAAAAATGCCAAGTTTGCCTAGGCAACTGTATTTCATGTACCCTAAAACTTAGGATTCTAGGGCTTTGATACCAAAGCAGAGATGTAGTAATGCTAGGTTACGTTTGATTGCATTCGACTCAAATATTGGATGTTTGAATTAAATCACAATCCTTACAGGATATATACCCCAAATTGCCGTGGATGTGATGTGATTCACTAGTAACAATCTAGTACACCTTATTCCATGTTGTAATCTTCTGTGTTTGATACAACCTTGATAGAAGTTGGAGCTGCTTGCATTCGCCACGCCCAAAGGCTTGGTTCTCTAAAGACTAAATACTTCTGCTTCTTGCTTTGAGGGAGTAGGTTGTTTAAGGTGGCCTATAAATCTGTTTGCATCCTATGGTTTATGTTACTTTATTATTGTAAAATGTTTGTCAGCAGGAAAAGAGTTGATAACCAGGGTTCCGCTGTTTGAAAATACAGCAGAGGGTATAAATTTTGTGAGTCTTGTATCTTCTGAATTAGAAGCTGAACAAAGAGAGAAATTTTCACTGCTAATGTTGCATTTTGTAGCTATTCCTGATGTTCTTTCTCTAACTTGTAGTTGTTTATTGTGTCTGGACAACTGGATTCCAACTCACTCTTGTGCAGCAGGCTCCTTATTCAAGCAAGACATGATAGCATTCATAGAATTGGTGACATTCTAGGATGTTATTGGATGATGGGATGTAAGCATGTACATGTGAATGGAGACTCTTCTAGGAATGGAAATGGATTTGAGTCTTTTTCAGATATTATTTTAATTTAGTTATATTTTATTTTGTAAGTCAATTGTATTTTTATTGTCCAATTATATTTTTATTTGAGGTCCTAGTAGTTTATTAGGTTATTAGTATTTTAATTTTAGAAGCAAGGTTATATTTGTAATAAGAAATTAGGGTTTTCTATGCCAGTTAGAATTAGGGTTTAGTATTCCTATATAAGCAAAGTATTGTATTCCTATCAAAAGGAGATTATTTTGATGAAGAAAGATTTCTATTGAAATTGTCTCCATGGTCTAGTGTGGACTCCAACCACCCCTAAGTAATCTTTATGTTGCATTTTTATTGTGTTTCTATGCCATTTATAGATATCTGTATTTGGGTAAATATTTAACTTAATAATCCCACCCCCCCCCCCCCCCCCCCCCCCAAAAAAAAAAAGAAAAGAAGAGAAGACTGCAAAGGAAAACTTGAATATCGATGAGGCCAGCCATAAACGTTCTCTCACTTGGCTGGATTGAGGAAAAAGACTGCTCATCTAGAAAAAAAATTTAGACACTCAATCCATTAGGAAATCATTAAGAAACCCATTTTCTCACATGATATCTTCCCAGTCTGGCCAGCATTGCCATGTTCCTATATCCCCTATTAAACACACAACAGAACATATCTACAATGATATGGGAAAGATGTCCATTTCCTCCAGCAGTGAAGACGCTGGAAAATTGAGGACTCTCTCCTCTCTCATCATTTGCAAAGTGCAAGAGAAGTTGGCAGATAGAATGATTCCCTGTTGAACATATAAATTAGTAGATAGGATGTAGTATAAATGTTTTACCATGGAGATACAATTTTCATGTTGAACTGACAATTTCCATTGAACCACCTGCTAGTTGAGTATTTTAAGGTGAGGTTGGATAAACCACCTTCACAATAATTTTCATCTTAAATTCCAGCATCGAAGGAAAAGCCCATCTAGTTTTTTAGACAATTCATGCGGAATTTTCAATTTTCTCTACCCAAATCACCAGTCAAAAAATTCAAAGGGTTGATGTCTTGTAGGATAAACAACTTCCAAGTGTCTTTCACAAAAAATTTCTTCTTGAATCTAGAATTCTAGTAAACACCTAACTGGCAATGTAGATAAACAAGTCATGCTACAATGTCCAGAAGACTCCCCCCCAAATGTTTTAATGAACAGAAACCCGTTGCTGCTTGACATGAATGTACAGATGCATGTACTCGAGGTTCTTCTAAATCTTTCTAGAGTGAGTCATATATACAGTGAAATTGATTGTTTCAACTAGATGTTTACATGAGTTCAATCAAAATTAGGTAGTTATTTTGGATTTAAGAAGTTGTGTTATACATAAGAAGTTGTGTTATACATAAGAAGTTGCCCCAAAATATCTGAATAGAGCAAAGCTTGCTGTGCCACATATATTGTTTGACAAACTTGGCCACTGTCCTCCACATAGGCAATTAAGGTCCCTTATAGTAGGTCCCCTTGCTTTTTTTTTCTTGTTCTTTTTTTTTTTTAAATAAATGAAATTAAGTCCCCCATGCTATTTAGATTAGTATGTCATCTTCACTATTTTGAATGCTTTTAAGATAAGTAATTTGGATTTAATGGTAATTAATGTGATGTTTCAATTTGGATGAAGTTCAGTCTCCAAAGATGCAAGAGTGGGGTTGGAAACCACGCTTGTTTGTTAAAGATAAAGGTAGTTATTTATACTCCTGTACTGGTGGGTTTATGGGAAGCCTGAGAACAGGAAAGTTGGGATTAAAATCACCTGATATCTTGGGCAAAAACCCATCTGATTAGCCATCGAAGCCCAAATTCTCACTCTTGGTGTGTTGATTCTCTCATTTTTCACTGATATTAGTATTACCATCTGACTACACATCTGAACTGTTAAGATGTCCCGTGACATGCATTTAATTAAAACATATGAGAGATTGTGGAATGCAATAACAGAAAAATGATTTTCATATGTGTGCTTCCATTCTGTATTAAGAATATGGGCATGATCATAGTGCAAGGAGTGTTACTACAGTTGGGGTGATCTAGCTAATCACAATCCAGAATGAGAATTCATAAAACATTTTATAACATTTACAAACAATTTTTCCAGAACTCCAGTTGGAGATTACATGTCTTAAGGAAGCTAGAATGGTCCATGTGACAACCGTGTCTGTTTGGATGTGGTATCTCATGCTTGGAAACAGGTGAGAACATTTTGTCTATTTGGGGAAAAAAATCTTGGACATGATGTTTATTCATTATACTCAAAGAAAGTAGCCTTTGTATGCTCTCTTCCCATTCACTAGGGTTGCTTACATGCTTCTCTTTGTGCTGACTAAATAATTTTTTTTTAATAAGAAAAGTCTGCAATCTTTTCACTTTAGGTGTTTGAGATCTTGTAAGGTAATTTGAAACTCTGTTAAACATCTTAAGAATAAGGCTTGAATGTGAAAACAAATGGCAGAAAATATATGGCTTTTGAAAATTCAAGATGACAAGAATTGCCTGAGTTTTTTGTTTTTTTTTTGGGGGGGGTGGGGGGTGGGTGTGTGGTTTGATATTTGAGTGAGTCTGGAAGATGGGTTTAGGGTCAGGAATGAAGTGTTCACATTTAGTCCAGCTATTGGATAAGATAGGACTTTTTTTTTTTTGGCCAAGAAAATAGGATGCTTTAATCCATTTAATGTTAGTCATGTGACTTTTAAAAAAAAACCATGTATTGAACTCGTGTCCAGAACTCCAGTTGGAGGATAAATTTGTGCAAGAAAGCTATAGTGTTTTACCTATCATGTTGAATCGTTGATTTAGCTAGATCACAGATTCACAATCTAGAATGAGAATTCGTAAAACTGTTGATACCATTTACATGCAATGTTTCCAGCACTCCAGTTGGGGATTAAATTTGTGGAAGAAAGCTAGAACATCTATCAATTATCATGTGGAATGGAGCATCGTAACTGGAATTGCAATTGTTGATGTTGTCGTATCTGTTTGGGAAAAAAAAATCTTGGAATTGTTTTTATTTATTTTATTATATATATATATATATATATATATATATATATATATTTATTTATTTATCAATTTTGATCATCAATTGGTGTTTGTTCATTATACTCAAAGAAAGTAGTAAGCAGTCACTGTATGCTCTCGTGTAAGCGTAAATGAATCAAGTTTATGGACGGCTCGTGCTAGCTGGAAAGCTTCTTTGCTTAGCAAACAAGTTTAGTTCATGCTCAAGTTTAGGTTTGACTATTAAACGAGTCAAATTCAAATATAATAATGTTTTTATGAACTAACTCATGAAGAAGCTCAATTTAATCATATATTATATTATTTGTTGAAAAATAAATTTATTTATAGTTGAGATTGGATTGTGTAAATTTGTAAATAAGTTCATATGATATCGAATTTTATTTGTGATTTATTGATAATATAAACAATTTATTTGTTGTAAAAATTCAAAGATTTGTGAAAAAGATGTACTACATCCATAACATTTTCATAAAAAATTATAGGTGATTAGTTGTTATTGGTTCAAATTTGAACCCTAACTAAGATTATTTTTCTGCCCCAACAATAACAACCAGTAACAACTTGTCATTTAAGATTTATTATAAAAATATTGTAGACATATCATTTCTCTTTGTGAAAAGGGTAAACAAAAATTTAGTCATGATTTTACTATTACTATATAAGAGAAAAGAATAAGTTAATCAAGTAGCTCATGAACAAGTTTAAGCTAAAAAACGAACTAAGCTTGAACATGTGATCTAATTTGGTAATTAATTCAAGTTCAACTTGTGTTCAAAATAAAATTAAATGAATAAACTCAAACTTTTATTGTTCAGTTTGAAACGACTTATTTACATCCCATAAATACTATGATTGTGATTGTGCTCTTTTGACTTGATGAATACATTATTTACTTATTTTATTTTAAAAAGTGGGTGTTAAATGTTGAGTGAAGATGGAAAATGGGTTTGGGATGAAACATTCACATTTAGTCCAGCTCACAATTGGATAAGATAGGACATGGCATGTGTTAAGTGCTTCAGTGCACTGAATGTGACCTAAACACAACTGTCAAAAAAATCATGTGTCGGGCTACAGACTATCTTGTACTTTGTATTAGAGTACTCACAGCTTTATATGATAAGATAATTGCTTATGCCCTTTGTCTTGAGAATTGAAAATCTAGGTTTTGCAAGGGTTACCTTTAAACAAATTTAAAAGGTTTCGCAAGGATTGGTACTCGGTATTAAGATTTTTAATATGCAATGTTAGTTGTAAAGTTCATTAGCTTCTCAATGAAAGCACATAATATTAGAGAAGATCATGCTATAGTAGACATTATATTTCAAATCTAAAATATATTTAACAATGGATATATAATGGCTATAAAGGATTTCTATTTTGATTTCAAAGGATGTATGCTAAAATGAGGTGGAAATCAATAAATCAAATTACATAATGTACTGTGATGGCAATTTTGCTGTATGGAAAAGATGTAGAAATAGAATTCTCCCTTTGCTCAAAAGATGCATTGGCCATTTTGAGGGATGCTCGTGAAGAACGTTTATGGGACATCGAATTGGCCTCTGGGTATAACAAAAACAGAAAAAGTCCACACTTTAAAGGCTGATAACAAGACTATAACATCCTCAATTGTACTTTCAATTTTTTAATCAAGAATTGAAGGATCTTGCATAATATTATGGAGTTTCAAGGTTTATGACATAAATTTTTAGAATGAACTTTGGTTCTAACTTCTAACCACACCATTGATCAAATATATTGTTATCTTAGCTTCAAAAACACACACATGTAAGGTGTATTTTGCACAATAAGGTGTGGGGTTTGAACGGACATCCACCTTGAGAACAATGGTTGCTTTTACAAAAAGGTTAGAATCCTGTAGAGGAAAGTGAGGAACCTATAGTCCTATACCATATTCAGGCTTCCCCTTTGTCAATTCGCCATCTCATTTCATTTGAATTTTTTCCAAATCATTATCTCTTATATTTGAAACCATTCTGATCTGATGGCTGATGATCCTATCCTATTGATGATAGTCGATTAGAATAATAGCTACACGTACACACAATCTAACTGGCCATTTCATTTTTTTAATTATTATTCACTAGTACTAGTATTATCCTTATCATTAGACCTGTCATTTCATTTTGATCATGTCCATCGTAAATATTCTGCAGGTAGTTTCATTATTATATAAAATATCAAATTTTTTGACACATAATTATCTTGCTCAGCAGTTATAATTAGTTGTTTATTACTCGACTCATTATTTTATTTATTTTATTTTATTTTTTGTCGTTGCTCACTATTTTTCACATGAACAGTTGTAATAAAAATGGTGAATTAAGATCATTCTTGTCAGGTGTGCCAAATGTCAAATATTTGACATTTGGCACACCAAATACTACTATTCAAACTTCATGAAGTGTTTTAAATGTTCTAAAATTATGAAACATGTGTTACAGTACTGTCTCAAATATGAGATGGTACGGCACAAATGCAAAATCAAAATACTCATTTTTTATTCAACCTTTTCTCTCTCCTTGTAATATTTAATTCAATGTTTCCTCTATCTTCTCACTGATTTAACTCTCTCCAACCCATGTTTTCTCTCTCTTTTTTCTTCAAATCACCCTCCTTCATTCTCAAATCAACGGAACGGCAGCCTCACCAATCAAGCCGCAGCCATCGCTTCTCATTTGAAGACTCCATCGTTGCCAATCTAAAGATGCCATCATCACCAGCCTGAAGCCACCATTGCCACCTCGGTCTGAAGCTGCCATGCCGCCTCGATCTGAACCTATCTTAGCCACGGCTTGAAGCAGCAACACCACTCGTCTAATGCGCATCTCAGCCACGACGTGAAGCCGATCTTAGCAACTACTGCTGATCTAAAGCCACCAACGCCAACAAAGAAAGCCACCACTGCCGGATCTCTCTACCTTTCTTACCTGTTTGTTTTTGTTTTTAATTTGATTTGTGGCGGTTGTGGCTGTGGATTTGCTGTGGGCATTTGGTTGGAATTTATTTAGTTTGTTTTGAGTTGTGTTTTGGGTCGTGGAGGATGCAGTGGTTGTTGGTTGGTGGCTATTGGTTGTGGCAGTGGTTGTTGGTCGTTGGGTGGTGGCCACTGCCATTGTTTGTGTTTGGTATATTGGCAGAGTTTTGTGTTACAAATATATTATTTTAATATGTTGTATATATCATTTTAATGTTTAAAATGGAAGAATAGAACATCTGATAAATGGTTCATTGTAAAATTATATGCTAAAATGGTAAAGTAAAATTTTAATATATTAAAATAATTTTTTTACGGGAGAACCGATGAAAATGCCCTAATTTGTAGTTTTAAAATTTTTGATATTCTACGACACAATACATAGTTTGTTTGACTCACGTACTTTGTTGAGATATCTACAAATACAATACAATATTGGCATGAAATATGTCCCTCGTTTCCTGTCTCTCACTCACCTATACTTAAAGTTATAGGATGACGCAAATTAGAGATTTGTATTCTGAGTTTCTGACATTAGAAGATACCCCCACCTTAGCCTAAAGGTAAAGGCTATAATTATATAGCTCTCTCTCTCTCTCTCTCTCTCTCCTACATGCTCTCTCTTATCTGATCTGTGATTTTGTTGTGTAGAGAGAGAGAGAGAGAGAGAGAGAGAGATGGATGGATGGATGGATGGGTGACCAAACGAAGCTCAATCTCCACAGCCGAAAACACATGGATCAAACCGTCTAATCAATCTTGACCGTTCAATATAACGTATCTGAAAAGGACCCCTCATCCATCTGAACCGTCCTGTTTGGAATAGTCTGTTATCAGCCCAATCCCGTGTGACAGAAATGTGTGAAGCCTCGATTGGGGACATGAGAATATCAGAATTTTGTTTTGTTTTGGGATTGGATTTTGATGATGAGGGATTTTCAATGCTTTTTTAATTACTACTTTCCAACAAAAAAAAAAAAAAAAACCTCAGCTGTGTCTTTGTGGCAGCATCAATGAGGTAAACGAAGCAATAATAGTGTGCTAGTCTGTGTTCTGTCATCTCAATCCTCTCTAGCTGTTCTTACCTCATTTCAGTTCAAAAGTTTGTCATAATTTTTCTGGGCATTTTTGCTTAGAAAAGCAAAGAATATTGACGTGTGATTTCCTTGGGCGGCTATAGGGTGATTGGTAGGAGTGTTTAAACAATAATTTTTAATATTTAAACATCATAAATATTTTTAAAACTATTTTTTATTTTCAAAACACTTACGTACAAGCCTGCAACCTCAAGCGCCCACTGCTGTTCGGTCTTTCCATCTTCTTGTTTCACGTGAAAGTATGCTCTGCTTTCACTTCGTACATCATCACATTTATGGGGTTGAGGCTTCATCTAGTTGTCGGAGTGATGCAGTATAATTTTATTGAAGAAATTTCATAGTACAATTGTCAAACACATTTTAAGAGAAGTAAACTAATGTACTGCTGTATTGGTTAAGTTTAAAGTCATTATTTCGTCGGATTTTGTCAATTTTGCTAACCCACCGTGAGGATTTGTTGATTTTTGACAAAGTTAAACTTATTTGTAACAGACTTATTAATACTTAATCTATTTCCGCGTTAGTTTACCAAAAAAATAAATAAATAAAGCGGTATGGTGTTGTGGCTTCATCTACTTCAAATTTTCAACTTTCCTATTTATAATAGGATTTTACTAACCGAACCCTAATATCATATACTTATATAATATTTCTATAAAAAAAACAAAATTACTTATATAATAAAAGTTGGATTTAAAAATCACGATTGCACCAAGTAATTTTAATAAATTGCAGAATTTTTTTTAGATTTTAAGAAAAAATAGATAATTGTTATTCTCTTATAATTTCTAAGTTGATAAAAATTTTACTTTGATTACAATCTAAATTCTATCTTAATTTGATTATAATCCAAATTTTTTAGATAAAGTTATGTTGAGTTTAACTTCTTCTTCTTCTTTGGATAATTTTAAACTTTTAAACTGATTATAACTATTAAAAATAAAAATAAAAAAAAATGCGAAAATACACTTTTAGTTCCTACATTTTTGACCAATTTTCATTTTGGTCCCTATTTGATTTTGCTACTATTCCAGTCTCTAAAAATAGAAAATCAATTCTATATTGATCCCTGCTGTCAACCCATTAACTGAAAATTCATACGTGGCAGACAGAGTGTATAGGTGCAAGTTAGATGCTGACATGACTAATAAAATAATATTAAAAAAATTTATTTGACTTTTAGAAAATGACATGTCAGCATTTTAATTAATAAAAAAAATCAACTTAAATTGAAAAAATTTAAAAACAAAAACAAAAGCAAAAACAAAACTTTTCAATTTTAAAGATTGAGAAAAATATTTATAGCAATTGATGATGCCGAAAAATTAACAGTAAGCCACACATTCCTAGTATACTCGAAACGATCTCTGCACAACACAAAGAGAAAACCCTAAGAGGATATTGGTGTGGTACTGGCCAAGGATCCTCTGAAGGTTAAGTCAGTAAACCTTTTTCTACAACTCTAGAGTGCTAGAGTTTGGGTGAATTATGCGTACCTATTTTCTGAGGGTCTTTGGGTTTTTATAGTAGTGTAGAATCGAGTCTCATACTTGCATAACAACTCTTTTCCTTATAGAGAAGATCTCTTATTAATGCGTGTATATTCTAGAATCCTTCTTATGGGGAAATTTTATTCATATTAGGATTCTATTGGCTAGGGTTAATCACGAGATACTAATCGTTTCCATTAAGGATTCCTTGGAGCTCACTCAATGTCCAATTGGTCGCCACGTGGACCTTTGATCCGTCCACCTTGTGCCCCTTCACCTAGTGTCCGTCCATTTTGTCCAGCACCGTCAGGTCCACTTTATGGATCCGTCGCCATCAATTTTCATCCTCTTCAGTTGCCCCCTCGCCCCATAGGTCTGTGATCTCTTAGTGGAAGGACCCGTGGGGTGACAGTTCAATAAGTCGCTTGGGGAGCACTTTGGCCTTGACAGGTTGGCCTAGGATCATTAATGACGAAGGACACATGGCGTCCACTGAATGGCTGTTCACTTAGATCGAAGCGTTCCTTCATCTTCAGTGTCGTTCCCTTTATATAAACTGAACTCTATTCTTCTCATTTCTTTACTTTCTACTGAAATTTACGATCAGAGCGCATCCGTCATCTTTGTCAGCCGATTGCATTGTTCAGTTGTCGCCTCCGTCATCAAAGCTTATTACTATCTTGCCACAATCTAGTAAGCATTTATTTCCTTTAAATTTTTTATGCACTTTGTTTCTAAACTTTGTAGTACTGTCATTCTTTCTAGACCCATCAGAGTCTTAGGATTTACAATTACATGTAGGTCATGTCTAGTGTGTCCAGTAACCAGTCGTTTGTCCGCGAAGGTGCGGGCTACAATGAAGTGTACCAGTCAGGTCACAAAGACCAAGACATGTCAAACAAAGATAGAACTCTGTCAGCCACCTCTCACTCAACAGATGAGGGTATGGAGATGGATGGGTCAAGAGGTGACTCAAATGTTGATATAGAGGGTGCAAAACCCCAAATTCAATCCATCATAGGCCTTAATCGAATGAGGGAGTTCATAATGCTACCCATACAGACGGTGAACGCTTTTGTTTCCACAATCAAAGAAAATCATTTCAAGACCTTAAGGGGAAAATACCAAATACCTGCCAACATTCCCATCCGTCTCCCTTATATGTCGGAAAAATGTTATTATGAGGGCGTTAAAGGTGTTGGGGTCTATGAGCAGATGTTGAAGGCAGGGCTCAGATTCCCTTTAAGCTCCCTTCACCGTCAACTCCTTCAGTACCTGGGTGTGTCCGTTAACCAAATCGCCCGAAATGCCTGAAGGGTCTTCCTCGACATGGAGGTCTTGTATGGAGCAATGTCTGACGGAGCTAGAAGGTTGACGTTAGAAGAATTTTTTAATTGTTATTGTTCGGTTGAGATTTCTCAGTCAAAGGGTATGTATAGTTTTGTAACTAGGTACCCCCATACAAGGCTTGTGTGTGAAACTCCCGACTCCAACAGAAACTGGAAGAGTTAGTATTTTTTCATGGAGGGCGACAAGTGGATGTGTCGTCCTGGAGACTGTGAGTTTATGCTTGTTGACACAACATGGGGAATACCGCCCCCGTCTGGTATGCATCCGTCGTATTTAGGATATCAATTGGTTCTTTTTAATTGTTTCTTTGACCGCCCTTCATTTTATTTTGCAGTTCAAGACCGTCCTCAGGTTACTTTAGAACAGTGGAACTTCTTGGAGAAGTTTTTTGCAAAAACAAAACTAGAGGAGAGGACTTGGGCCAAACTGGTCACACTAGATACCATTTATTGGTATTGTGACGGACCGGAGCCTACCCCTAAAGCTTGTCGTTACAACGATCAAGTGCGTGAACGTAAGTCCGTCACCTAGACTTGTGAATTTTGTTTTCCTTTTTACTTGGGAACTAAGTTTGCCCGTCCATTTTTTGCAAAAATGGATGCTGCTAAGAGGAGGGCCATTATTAAGGCACAGGCGGCCAAAAATAAGGAAGAGGGAGGCCAGATTCCTAAGGGCACGAATCCGAGCATCCTGTCCACTAAAAGGAAGGTGCCGCTGAAGCAGAACCGTGCACCAAAAAAGCCCAAGACTGTATTGGAGCCTGTCGTGGGTCTTGAGGCTGAGGGGGCGAAGACGGTTACACCTGCAAAACATGGAGTAGGAAAAGGCGTCATGAAGGGTCCGTCCATTACACAGGAGAAACCACCCGTCCTCTGAGAGGACTCCAAACACGCTTTGGAGAAGCTTTCGTCCATCATAACATTTGAAGATTATGAGGACTTAAGCAACCACTCGACGGAAGCGATAAGGGAGACGGGGCTTTTTAGTATTGCCCAGGTAATTCAGTTCGTCTATTTTTCCCTTCGTCCTTGCCTTTCAATTAGTTTGAACTAACTATCCCTTTTCTAGGCTATGATTATAATGAAAGGGCTAATGGGAGGGTGTCTAAGCCGTGAGACAGCGTTGGACCGTATACGTGAGAGGGCAATGTTGACGGAGGAAGAACTGAACGAGCTGAAGGCTTGGAAGGTGGTCCAGGAAAAGAAATTTGTTATGGTGGAAAAAGCTAGGGATGAGTATTACAACCAGACGGAGCAGCTGAAGAAGGTCCTAGAAGACAAAGAGAAAGAGATCTGTGAAGCCAAGGACCAGCTTCGTCTTGCAAAGGAAGTTGCCATTCGAGAATACCGTGACTCCGACGCCCTTCTATCAGAGTTATGAGTCTCTTATGGTGACGGTTTTGACGACGCGCTACGTCAAGTGAAAGCTTTATACCCTGACCTGGATGTCTCTACCGTCAATATTAATGTCCAGGAGCAGACGTCAGTTTAACCCATCCATTCTGAGAATACGGACGAACTTTTTGTTGAGAATGCCCCCGTCAACGGCGCCCCTGGTGACAGAATTATTGTTGAGAGCCAAGTTGACCCAAAAGATGATCTGGCTCGTTCCCCTGAGGAGTTGGTTGAGAGGAAGGATGAAACTCCCGCTTAAATTGTGAAGTTTTTTTTTTTTTTTTTTTTTTTTTTTTTTTTTTTTTTTTTTTTTAAATCATTTGGAAAACAATTTTAAGTTGTTTGTAGACACTTTTGAGTAATTTTAAAGTTGTTTACTCTTTCTGTCTGTTTACTTACGTGCTTGTTCTAATCTTGCTTAATACTTGTTTGGATTTATTTTCTCTTGAATCCATCCACACGTTTGTAGGAGTTATCCATCTTGGAGTTCACCCTTAATCTTTTGTCAATACTGTCTACTTTCATGGACTATTTGTTTATAGGTCTGTCCGTTTTACAGGATAGAACTAATCTACTAAATAATAGATCCGTCCACCTTATGGACTTAATAAAATATCCACCCTCCTGAGATGATCCTTCCACTTTATGGACTAAAATATCCACCCTTCTTGGCTGGACCATCCACTTTATGGACTTAATAAAATATCCATCTCCTGGGATGGTCCATCCACTTTATGGACTTGATAAGATATCCACCCTCTTAGGATGATCCATCCACTTTATGGATTATAAAATATCTACCCTTCTGAGATGGTCCATCCACTTTATGGACTTAATAAGATATCCACCCTCCTGGGATGGTCCGTCCACTTTATGGACTAAAATATCCAACCTTTTTGGCTGGACCGTCCACTTTATGGACTTAATAAAATATCCACCCACTTAGGAGGGTCCGTCCACTTTATAGACTAAAATACCCTTTTTGGCTGGACCGTACATTTTATGGACTTAATAAAATATCCACTCTCCTAGGATGATCCGTCCAGCTTATGGACTTAATAAAATATACATCCTCATGAGATGATCCGTCCACTTTGTGGACTTAATAAAATATCCATCCTAGAATAACACATCAGTCATGTCTAAATATTCCTCTTATTATTAAACCAAAAGTGTAGCTTTTAAAGGAAAAGAAGCTTAAAAAGAACTTAAGGAGTATTGTAGCAAAAATAACCGTCTAGATAGTAAACTAGAAAATCGAAGAATGTTGCAATAATTAACTTAAATACTAGCAAAAATTGAATAAACTGAGAATCTGTTGGATGTTGCTTTTTACTGGTAGTACTTTCTTAGGTGCTCGGTGTTCCATGGATGGTGTAGCCTTTGTCCATCAAGTGTCTCGAGGTGATAGATGCCTTTTCTTTGCCATGACGTAATTCTATAGTGTCCCTCCCAGTTGGGGCCGAGCTTTCCTTAAGTAGGATCTTTGGCGATGCCCATTACCTTCCTTAAAACGAGGTCTCCGACCTGAAAGTCTCTAGGTCTAACTCTGGAATTTTAATGTTTGGCCATGAGATTCTGGTACCGTGCTAGCCTTTGTTCGGCCGTTGCTCTTACTTTGTCCACTAGATCAAGCTGCAAGCATATAGTTTCATCGTGCTTGCTTTCGTCATAGTTCTCCACTCTGTAGCTTACTAGTCCTACCTCTGCCGGGATGACCGCCTCGCTCCCATATGTTAATCAAAACGGGGTCTCTCCTGTTGGTGTCCTCACCGTTGTTCTGTATGCCTACAAGACACTCGGCAATTTTTTTGGCCATATCCCCTTTGCCCCCTCGAGCCGAGTCTTAATGATTTTGAGCAAGGATTGGTTTGTCACCTTAACTTGCCTGTTGGCCTGTGGGTGGGCGGGGGATGAGTAGTGGTTCTTGATCCCCAATTGTGAGCAGAAGTTCCGGAATATGTCGTTGTCGAATTGCTTCCCGTTGTCAAAGACCAACACTCTTAGTATGCCATATTTGTAGATGATGCTCCTCTATACAAAGTTTCGTATATTCTTTTCTGTAATAGTGGCTAAGGCTTCCGCTTCCACCCATTTGGTGAAGTAGTCAATGCTGACCACAAGGAACTTTAGCTGCCTTGCTGCTGTTGGGAATGGACCCATGATATCTAACCCCCATTGAGCGAATGGTCATAAGGCCGTCATAGGGGTAAGTTCCTCTGTTGGCTGCCTGATGAGGTTGCCGAATCTCTGACACTTGTCGCAGGCCTTCACATATGCATAAGCATCCTTCTGCATGGTTGGCCAACAGTATCTTGCCCTGATCAACTTTTGTACCAACAAGCGCGCTCCCGAGTGGTTCCCGCAAATTCTTTCGTGAACCTCTCTTATAACATAATCTACTTATTCGGGGCCGAGACATCTTAGGTACGGTAGAGAGAATCCTCTTTTGTAGAGAATGTCTTTGATCAGGATGAAGTAGGCTGCTTGAACCTTTAATTTTCTGGCAGTTTCCCTCTCTTCTGGCAGTGCACCCTCCTTAAGGTAGGACATTATTGGTGTTGTCCAACAGTTCTCAGATCCAACCTCCTGTACACAGACGCAGTCTATTAGCGGTGATGTTTGAACGAAAGACAGTACTTGACTGGGGATGACCATATGTTTTGCTGACGCAACTTTAGCGAGCCGATTTGCGTGTTCATTCTCCTCCCTCGGGATTTGAATGAACTTGGCTTGGAGATTGTTGACTCGGTCCTTCACCTGTTCTAGGTATTTCTTCATCCGTTCACTTCTGTAGTCATATTCTCCATTGACTTGACTGATCACCACTTGGGAATTGCAGAAGAAGACCAGACTTTCAGCTCCTGCAGCCATGGCGAGGTCCAGTCTTGCCACTAAGGCTTCATACTTTGCTTCATTGTTTGTTGTAGGGAAGTCCAGACGGACCATGCATTCGATCTTATCCCATTCCGGGCTATGAAGTATTATGCTGGCTCCACCTGCTTGCTTATTGGACGATCCGTCTGTGTGGATGCTCCATTGTGGGACCTCTTCTGCCCCCTGTCCTTCTACGTTGGTGAATTCCGCAATGAAGTCGGCGATTGCCTGTCCCTTGATGGCGGTGCAGGGTCAATATTGTATGTCGAATTTGCTTAATTCAATTGCCCATAACGCCACCCATCCAGTAGCTTCAGGATTATTCACCGCTCTCCTTAGGGGTTTATCCATTAGGACGATCACTGTGTGAGCTTGGAAATAGGGCTTGAGCTTGCGTGCCGCGGTAACTAAAGCAAAGGCGAGCTTCTCCATTGGTAGGTATCTCTCTTCTGCACCTCGGAGCGCACAACTTGTGTAGTATACGGGCTTCTGTATCCTGTCCTCTTCCTTGACTAATGCCGCACTGACAGCCGCCGAGGACACTGCTAGGTAGAGGAATAGCTTTTCCCTAGGCTAGAAAGGACTGAGTAATGGAGGGGATGAGAGATAGGCCTTTAGATCCTCGAATGCTTGCTAACACTCGGTCGTCCATTCAAAAGACTTCTTTAGCATGCGGAAGAATTAGACACTTATCCATTGCCCTTGATACAAATCTGTTCAGCGTTGCTATCTTGCCGTTGAGGCTTTGGACTTCTTTGACGTTCCTTGGAGGTGCCATCTCCATTATGGCCTGGATCTTGTCTAGGTTGGCCTCGATACCCCTTTGAGACACCATGAACCCTAGAAACTTTCCGGCCGTCACTCCGAAAGCACACTTTCTTGGATTGAGTTTCATGCGGTAAAAGCGAAGGGTGTCGATTGTTTCCCTAAGGTCCGTTAAGTGATCTTCCTCTCTTCGACTTTTTACCAGCATGTTGTCAACATAGACTTGGACATTTCTACCAATTTGCCGCGCAAACATCTTATTCATAAGCCTCTGATATGTCGCACCCGCGTTCTTGAGGCCGAATGGCATCACTCTATAGCAGAAGAGGCCCTGGCTGGTGACGAACGAAGTTTTCTCTGGATTGGCTTCGTCCATTCTGACCTGGTTGTAGCCTAAAAAAGCGTCCATGAAGCTCAGCAACTGGTGTTGTGCCGTGGAGTCAACCAGGATGTCAACTCGTGAGAGGGGGTAACTATCTTTTGGACATACTTTGTTTAGGTCGTGAAGTCTACGCACATCTTCTGGCGGATGGGCGTGAAGGCGGGCAACACATTTAGCTTGTGCACCATAATAGCGGGGTCTATCCCTGGCATGTCTTCATGACTCCATGCAAATACATCTCGGTTGTTCCTGAGGAACGCTTTTAGTGCTTGGCGAACCGTTGGGCTGGCGAGGGTACCGATTCTCGTTGTTCGATCATTTCTGGAGTCGTCGAGGGGTATCTCTTCAAGCTCTTCTACGAGTTCTGTGGCCGTTCGATGTTCTTCTATGCTGGTGACTTAGAGGTGGTCATCCATCTCCATCATTGCTATGTAGCATTCACTCACAGCCACTTGATTTCCACATAGTTCCCTTACACCATAGTCCGTAGGGAATTTTATCATTAGGCGGTAGGTTGAGATTACAGCCTTCCATGAGTTGAAGGTAGGCCGTCCTATGATGGCATTGTACGCGGATGAGCAGTCGACCACAAGGAATGTTACGTCCTTAGTGATCTGTTCGGGGTAATCACCTATCGTCACGGATAATGTGACTGCACCAAGTGGGAAGACCCGTGTTCCTCCGAATTTAACAAGTGAAGCGTCTGTCGGAACCAATCATTCTCTATCGATCGTCATTTGTTGGAATGCCGGGTAGTATAGTATGTCAGCCGAGCTACCATTATCGACGGCGCCAACTGATGATGCCGAAAAATCAACAGTAAGCCACACAGTCCTAGTATACTTGAAACGATCTTTTCCTTATAAGGAAGATCTCTTATTAACACGCGTATATTCTAGAATCCTTCTTATGGGGGAATTCTATTCATATTAGGATTCTATGGCCTAGGGTTAATCACGAGATACTAACCATTTCCATTAAGGATTCCTTGGAGCTCACTTAATGTCCAATTGGTCGCCACGTGGACCTTTGATCCGTCCACCTTGTGCCCTTTCACCTAGTGTCTGTCCATTTTGTCTAGCATCGTCAGGTCCACTTTATGGATCCGTCGCCATCAATTTTCATCCTCTTCAGCAAGTATTTCAATTTTTCTTAAACTTTCTTAAGAAACAAACACTAAATTAACACTCCTTCACATTCTATGTTGGCGTTTTTGTGTTTGTGTTTGTATCTATTTCATTTTCTTCTTTCTTTTAACATGAACCAAAAAAGTAAAATCAAAACAAAAATAAATTAATAAATAAATGTTATCTCTCTCTCTCTCTCTCTCTCTCTCTCTCTCTCTTAGTCTTTGTGTTTAGCATCTATTTATTTTTCTTCTTTCTTTTCAGATGCAGGTTTATGACTTGCTCTCAGTAATGGACTTGCTATTTTGGCGACGGTCTATTCCAGCTAGAAGTGTTGAAGCCACGGCTCCCCGTAACGACGATGTTGAGTCCAAGCCTCTCAACCTTAAGGCAAAGCCTTTCCTTCATATCATGATCCTTCACGATATGGATCTTGAACGGAATTTGTGCCTCCACAAGTGATTGAGCCAAATCATTGGCTTGTTTGTGTTTGTATCTTTCTTTGTTCAATCTCCGACTTTTTCTCTCTTTCTAAACCCGAATCCCTCTTCCTTTCTCTTGTTTGTTCAACGATGGTGGTAGTGGGTTTGGTGACTTTGTTGCTGTGGGTTTGTTGATTGATCGATGGGTTTGGTGACTGATCGGTAGGGTGGATCGTTTTGGTGACTAATCAGTGGTAGTGGCGGTGATTGGTAGTCTAATTTGTTCATGTGGGTTTCGGATTGCAAGGTTGGTTGGTTGGTTGGTTGGTCTGATTGGTGATCGTTGGTTGGGTTTTTTGTTAGTGTGGGTTTCGAACTTGCTAGAGGTGGGTTTGCTGGGTTCAACTTACTTAAGATGGGTTTTTCTGGGTTTGAAATATTTTTGTTTGGGTTGGTTGTGTTGTATTTTTGGATTGATTTTGCTGGGGTTTGAGAAAATGGTGGCTTTGAGATTTATGAGTTTGTTTTTGAGCTAAATTTTTTGGGTTTTTTGTGTGTGTTTGTTTCCTAAGAAAAGTTTTGGGTTTGCTAGTTTGTTTGTTGGGGAAGAACATGAAGTTCATGTTCTAGGGAAAGAAGAAATGTTCTTACAAAAAAAAAGTATAAAAAATTAATTTAATTATATTAATGTTTATTTGTAAAATTTCTTTGAATTTTTTGATATGGCTTTTTTTTTATTAATTTAAATATGATGTAGCATTTAGAAAATGCCAAATAATTTTTTTAATAATATTTTAATGGCCGTGTCAGCAAGTAGGGCACTTCATTTGCCACGTAGGAGTTTTTTGTTAGTGGGTTGGGGTAAAATCAAAATAGGGACCTAAATGGGAATCAGCCCAAAATGTAAGGACCAAAAATATATTTTCGCCAAAAAAATGTCTATCCTATTTTCTTATTGCCATTCACATTTACTTACTTTCTTTCCTTTTATTTATTTATTACATTACGTTCAATGATTGTATGACTTTTTTTTGGATAAACATACATCCTAAATTTATTCTTCTTCTCTTATAATTTCTAGAACGATTAAAAATCTAACTTCCTCACAATTGAAAATTCTCTCTCTCTCTCTCTCTCTCTCTCTCTCTCTATATATATATATATATATATTGTTTTTCAGTGTATTTTTATATGTTCATAGGCACAACTTCTTCTTCTTCTTTTCTCTTCCCGATTATCAATAATTCTCATTCTCTTACAATTTCTATGTTGTTTAAAAATCTAACTCTCCTTTGTTTTTTTACATCATGAAAATGAATTCACATCTTAATATGATCATGCAACTATTTGCTTGAACAAATAATTTTTTCTAACAATTGTCTATAACTTTTTTATCCCTTAGAGCATTTACATCAGTATGTGCATAAATTTCTGTCTATTTTAACATAACAATCTATTTTTTCTATTTTACACACCCACTTTCTAAAAGCACCAACATCAGTTTATCTATTTTACAAATTTATTTCAATATAATATTCATTTAATTTAATTTTTTATTACTTCCTTCAACAGTTCAACATTCTCTTTCTCGCTCTCTCTCTCACAGCTACCATCACAGCTTCCACCCATGATCAACCATAGTCACCACCACCACTACAACCACCACAACAACCACCAAAATACATACAACACCATATCCAACCGATGTTGAAGCAAAGCCCATTTCAGAACTCACACCCATAGCAGCACAAACAACAAATCCAAAAACACAAATCCAAGGAAATTTCAAACCAAATCCACCATACCGGAAACCCGATTCAAATTTTCCTTAAGATGAACCCAAATACATTTGAAATCAAAATCCAATCCAAACCAAGCACATGCAGGCAACATCAGATCTTTAATAGTCAAGCCAAATCTAAATCCCCAAACCCACAAATCAAACAAAGAAAAAATAGAAGGAAAACCTCCACAAAGGTGGCAATGGCGAGCAGCATGGGTTGTTGGGGTTTAGGTGTGGCTAAGCTTGGTGCAAGGAGAAGAAAGAGAGTGAGATTGAACAGAAGTAAGGGTGAGATCGATAAGGGCTTTGCAATGAGGAATGAAGGAAAACCACCACGAAGGTGGAAGCAACGAGTGGCAAGTGGTGGTGAGCCGTCGGCCATGGAACTTTGACAGAGGAAGATGATGAGATGAGAAAAAAGAGAGGGTTCTGTGAGAGATATTTTGAAATGGAAAAAGAAAGAGTGAGAGGGTACAAATAAGAGAGAGAGAGAGAGAGAGAGAGAGAGAGAGAGAGAGAGAGAAATTATTAAAATACTAAAATACAAAACCACAGTAACTATGTAAAATTAATGGATATCTACAATAGTATAGAAGGACTGATGTGGGCAAATTTTGAGCAAAAATATGAAAAAATGTGCACTTTTTTTTCTAGTTTACACCTATTAGTGCAGGTGCTCTTAGGACTCTTTTAACATTAAATTTTCATGACTCTTCGCTCATTTTTAAGGAGATGCTGTTTAAATAAAAGAGACCATTAGTGTATCGAAAAGTAACTCTAAATAAAGGTTTGAAAATCAAAATACCATATACTCTATACTCTTCAAGTGCATAGCATATTTTAGATGTACTACAAATATTCTGGCAAATGAAAATCATGTGGTTAAGTTTCCTTAGGTTTTTAATTATTAAATTCAGGAAATTTTTTCATATAAATATGTTATGTGATTGTTTGAATCTAAAGAACAAAACTTTATATACAATTTATATGATCTAGACTCAAGTGATTATTAATTTATTATTTTTCAATAAAATTATTCTAAAAGTTTATAGCCAAAACTGTGCAATGCACGGGAATAATACTAGTATATTATAAAAATTGAATTCCACAACTAGTGGATGTACGCAACAATGACAAGTGGCGTAATTTTCAATATATTTAGAATGATGTAAGTGAATATTGCTACATGGCAAGAAGCAATTTGTCCATAACACATCACATCTGACATGTGGCGATAAATTTAACCCTAAATTAATGGTATTTTATAAATATTTTGCATTTAATAATTGTAAGGACACAATTGTCTCCTAAGCCCAAAGGATGGATGAGCTTAGGCCGAAAGAGCCCAATACAATGAATTTGTAAAAAGTGGGTTGGAAGACTAGGCTCTAATGAGTCAAAGAACAAGTAAAGTGGATCCAGATGACAAAAAAATGAAGATAGAATGGTTTAATCTAAAGAAAATCGTCCTCGGCACAATCTGAGGTGATCAGTTCTTATATATTTCTCTCAAGTTTGATTACAAATTCAGCTCTTGAATGCTACAGTGTTTGTCTCTTAACTTCTCGATTCCTTTCCTTCAGGGTCTTCTTTCTGTTTTATATTACCTTTCTTCTTTCATCCCTACCCTCCATGTGTAGGGTAGATCACTGATGTTGATTCTTGTCCCATTAGCACCTTTTTGAAGTCCCTGGTAGTAGCTGTAAGGCTGAAAATTACCGTTCAAGTATCACCTCCACATAAATGAGACCAGTTGGTTAGGTGCAAAGCATTCAATACGGTGGTAACAACTTTCTCTTTAGATATTTTTGGACTTCCCTCTATCCTGTGTTTCTGTGATGCTTATCCGTATCAATAAAATCTCCTAGAACGTTGCCCTAGGTGGTAGACCACCCCTTAGGACCTCGGCTTTGATTAGCCGATCATGGACCCTTATAATCAAAACTAACCTCTTCACTTACTAACACGAACTCCCCTGATAATGTGCACCCCTTCTCAGATTACTTCATGTCCTCGGATTTGGCCCCTGGCCCAATATATACACAGATGCATAAAGCTAGGTCTAACGCCCCTACAATGGCCCTTCGAAATTCTCCTCTCTAGCTCCTCGGGAAGAAAAGAGGATTTCGATGTCACTATAGTGACCCCGTACCTTATCACACCTTATCCCTGTCTGCGTAGGTATCTTTTTAACTTGCCAACGCATGCTCCTGATGCTTCGGCATCCGAGATGCGCCTTTATTAAATTCTTGCGGCAACATGGTCCCCGCGTTCTACGGCGTAATGCAGATCCAACGACTGAGGATTTTATTGGAACTCGGGAGGGAATTTTCCTACTTGTCACTCTCTCTTTGATATAAATACTACCCCAAACACTTCATTCACCTTACTTTAGCACTCACACATTGAACTTGCGCACTTATTCAATCTACTCGTGCCTTTACAAATTTCAAGAGCCTGTCCGAGGAGACCTTTCTTCTTTGCGTAAGTCTTTACAAACCTTTCCATTTATTTTTCCTTCTACTTTTCTTTTCTCCGTGTCTATTCATCCTCGGCCTTCTTAGTTTCTCCTTTACTATCTTAGCACCTCCAACCCTTCTTAGTTTCTCCTTTACTATCTTAGCACCTCCAACCCTTCTCTAAATATGGGTAGATTTGCTTACCTGGTAGACTCCGTGGAGAATATAGAGAATTTTAGAGCTCAGTATAGGATTTTGCCAAGAGTGTCAATTAGGTATTGTAAGGAAGGGGATTGGCACGAGAAAAGGCAAGAGGGAGAGGTGGTAATCCCGATGATTGCCTTCATAAAGGGAGGGATGAGAATCCCTATGGGCACCGTCACTAGGGATTACCTTAGAGTTCACAGATTAGCTCCCATCCAATGTGCCCCAAATATGTTTAGGATTTTAGGGAGTGTAGACGCCCTTAATGAGAAAATGGGCTTAGGGCTAACCGACCATGATGTCAACTGGGTTTACAACCTCCACTACCTAAAGGGGCAGAGGTATTACCTGAAGTCTAGGTACCCTGAGGTTAGGCTCATCCAATGCCTCCCTGATTCCAACAAAGGCCTAAACAATTACTTCTTGATTGTTTCAGGGGAGTGGCACGATGGCCTCTCCTGCCCGACAAGAGAAGGGACACTAGATGGGGCTTTAGGTCTAGGTTGATTATTTCAAAGTCATCCCATGTCCTCTTTTCTTTTGTTTGTATTTGTATATGAGTTTTCCTTTGACTGGCTCTATTTTTTGTTGACGGTGTTTTTTTTGTTTTTTCTAATGGTTTTACAGATAAGAACACTGCTGTACCTAACTTCAGCCTTGTCAACCAGCCGAGCCTAGACAAGATACTGAAGGCCGAGGTGTTCGTCCATAGTGACGATCAGCTCAGAGCGGCACACCTAATTCTCAACTACACCCCCATCTCCAAAAGCAACCAGGCGCCGAAGTTTGTAATGAGAGTAAAAGATCCACGCCTGCATCGAATAAGTGTTACTGTTTCTGACTTTCTCATCACTAATCCCATACCGGAGGGCGTGCCAAAGGTAGATTTGCCATTCCTACATGCTACTGAGGAAGCAGTCACACCATCACAACTGGTCATCAAGAAGGAGGAAGAGGTAGTTGACATTTCTGAATCCGAAGACAATTTTGAAGTCTTCAACTACCTTCAATCCTCAGAAGTCCCTGCCGAGGATTGTAGCCATCTCCTCTCTACCTAAGTAAGTCAGATACAAGAAAATTCTTCTACCCCAGAAGATATGGGGATACAACGCAAACCCAAGGCCAGCCTTATGGAGGTAATGGACTCCCAAATTGGGGGAAAGGCGCCCGAGGTGGTTGCTCAAGCTAAACTTCCCTCTCTTACCACTCCCCATGACCCCTAGCAAGAGCTTGCCGATAAGAAGAGGAAATAAGAGCAGAAGGGGAAGGACGTGGTGGAAAAGGGCTAAGGTGTCCTTCTTAAGGAGATTGAGCCTCAAAAAGGGGCCACAGTAGCCAAGACTACCCAGACAAAGTCCTTGGGCGATGGGGCACCCGGAGATAAGGGACGAGATCTTCGCACCAGGGTTCCAAACTAAAACCCCCCTCTGGTGCTAGATGGGTCCCCTCTCCCTGCGAACTCATCAATCAGGAACTTTCAAAAGGTAAAGGCCGGGTTTGTAGCAGATGTTGTAGGGTAGGCCCTGCTACTACCTGATTACATGGCCGATTTGAGGACCATGAAGAAACACGAGGTGTTTCTAAGTCTAAAGAGAGACCTCGCTATGGTAAGCCTTTTAAACTATGGTTTTTTTTTTTTTTTAATTTTTAATTTTTATTTATATGCTCATTGCCAAATTTCCTTTGTAGGTTGATCAAGCCACTTTCAGAGCCAAGGAATTGGTGGATATTTCTCATCGACAAATGAAGGATGAAGAGGCTAGACGAGTTGCTGCTGTTGAGGCCTTTAAGGTGGCCAAGAAGGGAATAAAGGAGTTGGATGCCAAGCTTACCGAGGCCAAAAGGGGTAAGAAAAGCGCTGAGACCGAACTGGTAGGGGCGAAGAGGCCGGCTGAGACTCAGCGCAGGCAACTCCGCCTGACCGAGGATGAGCTTACTGTTACTAGAGAGCAACTCAAGCTGCTAAAAAAAAAAACTAGAGGATGCTGAAAAGGCCAAGGATTAGGCCGAACAAGAAGGCTATGACGTGGGGGTAGTTGAGACCGAGGAGGTCATCAGGACCGAGGTCTCGGAGGTATGTAGAGCATACTGCCTCCAAGTGTGGAATAAGGCCCTCAACCTGGCAGGGGTTGAGGCCTCCCCAGCATTTAGGAGAGTGAAGAATGTATACTATCTCCCCGCAATCTGGGCACCAAGCTCCTTAGCCTCCCTAGATGATGCAGCCCTCAACGTTACAAGCCCTATTAAAGAGGTTTTGACCAAGGACCCTCTTCATTACAACAGTCCTCAAGAGGTGGCAGAGCAAATTGTCCTAACTGATAAGGAAAATGAAGTCTCCAAGGAGGTCGCCCCCGAGATGATAAAGCCCTCAGACGCACCCAAGGATTCTTTCAAGTAAGGAATGGCTTCTCAAAACCTAGAGTTGGTTTTGGCAACTCTCCCCATTCCTGCCAAGGAAGACCCCAAGGGTAAGGGTCCGACATCCTTGGCAGCAACAACCACCCAACCCACCAAGACTCTAAAAGACAAACTTGTAATAAAGAAGAAACCATGAATTGTATTTCTTTCTTTTTCTTTTTCTTTTTCTTTTTTTTTTAATTTTTTTTTTGTAATGTATTCAACCTTTTGTAATCTAATGGCCTTTTTCAGAGGATTAATGTTAATGAAAAGTGCAAGTCTTTCTTTTATACTTGTGATGTTTATATTGATCCAAACATGATTGCTGTTTCATTTAACACTTAATGAATGTGATAATGAGGTATAATTGTACTTATTAATCTGCATAAGTGGCAGCAGAGCTACCACACATCGCATGATCAGAAGCAAGACATGTTAAACTTACTAAGTCCATGATCAGAAGCAAAATATAACTTTAACTTTAAAAACATACACAATGGTAGAGCATATATTCATATCAGACTCCCTCTAGTTCTTTACTTATCAGTAAGTTTAAAGAGCTGGGGATGATAATCAATTCTTAAATAAAACATAGATATACTTTCAAATGCTTTAAGTGATGCTTATGAGTGTCCATTTGATCATGTCACTACAACAAAGATCTTTGCCACTCAGCATGGCTGGCTCTATTTGATACTTAAATGAATAATTGAAAGCATTAACTTACCTAAGGCATATGGTCCGAGGAACCAGATATAGATAAGGTCCTGTTTGATACTTAGGAAAATTATTTGAAATTTCAATTTACTCAAGGTATTTGGTCCGAGGAGCCATGCATGACCAAGGTTTTGTTTAATACTTAAAAAAAATTATTTGAATATCAATTTACCTAAGATATGTGGTCCAAGGAGTCAGGCATAACTAAGATTCTGTTTGATATTTAGAAAAACTATTACAAATATCAACTTACCTATGGTATATGGTCCAAGGAGACATGCATGACCAAAGTTCTATTTGATACTTAGAAAAATGATATGAAGTATTAATTTACCCATAGTAGGTGGTCTGAGAAACTAGGCATAACTAAGGTTTTGTTTAATACTTAGTCAAATAATAGGAGATATCAATTTACCCAAGGTATATAGTCCGAGGGGTCAGGCATGACCAAAGTTCTGTTTGAAACTTAGCAAAATAGTATGAAGTATTAATTTACTCAAAGCATGTGGTTCGAGAAGCCAGGCATGACTAAGGTTCTGTTTAATACTTAATAGAAATGACTTATTATATCAATTTACCCAAGGTATGTGGTCCGAGAAGTCAAGCATGACCAAGGTTCTGTTTGATACTTAGAAAAACGATTACAAATATCAATTTACCTAAGGTATGTGCTCTAAGGAACCAGGCATGACCAAAGTTCTGTTTGATACTCAGAAAATATGATCTGAAGTATTAATTTACTCAAAGTAGGTGGTCCAAGGAATCAGGCATAACTAAGGTTCTATTTAATACTTAGTCAGATAATAGGTGATATCAATTTACCTAAGGTATGTGATTCGAGGGGTTAGGCATGACCAAGGTTCTGTTTGATACTTAGCAAAATGGTATGAAGTATTAATTTATCCAAAGCATGTGATCCGAGGAGCCAGGCATGACCAAGGTTCTGTTTAATATCTCACCAAATAATAAGTAATGCATAATGTCATTAATAAAAGTATGGCAGAAAAGACTTTCATTAATAATAATACCTTCGAAGATTATTTACATTCTAAGGGCGTGGTATAACATTTTCATCTAGATCTTCAAGATAATAAGCACCTATTCTAGCCACCGAGGTGATCCGATATGGCTCTTCCCAGTTGGCTCCCAATTTTCCCCATGCTGAGTTCTTTGCAATTCCCAAAACCTTTCTTAAATCCAAGTCCCTAGGCACTAGCGGCCTTAACTTTACATTTGAATCATACCCTTGCTTAAGCTTGTGTTGATAGTATGTTAGCTGAACCGTTGCATTTTCTCTTCATTCTTCAATCAAGTCTAAGCTCTTTTCTAACAAGCTATCATTGTTGCTCGGAGTGAAAGAGTTCGTCCTCAGTGTTGGGAATCCGGTTTCAAGAGGAATTACCGCCTTGGCCCCATAAGTCATTGAAAATGGGGTCTCCCTAGTGGACCTTCGAGGTGTAGTCCGATACGTCCAAAGAACGTGTGACAACTCTTCCACCCATTTTTCCTTTGTGTCATCCAACCTCTTCTTGAGCCCACTTACTATGACCTTGTTGACAGCCTCGGCCTGTCCATTCCCCTGTGGATATATGGGGGTGGAATATCTATTTGTTATGCCCAGGTCACAGCAATACCTTCTGAAGGATTTGATATCAAACTGAAGACCATTGTCTGAGATGAGCGTATGGGGGATTCCAAATCGAGTGACAATATTTTTTCAGACAAACCTCTTGGCATCCATATCCCTGATATTTGCTTGTGGTTCAGCTTCCACCCATTTAGTGAAGAAATCTGTGTCGACCAGCAACCATCTCTTACTGCTTTAGGGAAAGGTCTTAAGATATCTAAGCCCTATTGAGCAAAAGGCCAAAGGCTGGACAGAGGATTAAGGACACCTCTTGGTTGATGAATGTTTAGGGCAAACCTTTGGCATTGGTTGCATTTCTTCACATACTCTTGTGCTTCCCTCTGCATATTTGGCCACCAATATCCCTCAATGAGGGTCCTGTGAGACAAAGACCTGCCTCCTATGTGGCTTTTACAAATCCCTTTGTGTAACTCTTCTAGGAGTAGTTCAACTACTTCAGGGTGTATGCATATCAAATATGGCCTAGAAAATGAGCGCTTGTATAACTTTTGGTCCTCGGATAGCTAGAACCGAACAGCCTTTCTTTGTACTTTGTTAACCTCGGACTTACCCTCAAGCAAGATGTCCTCCTTAAGGAATAACACAATAGAGTCCATCCAGCTAGGACCCGCCCTAATCTGATGAATATGAACCACGTTTCTCCTTATTTCATTAGGTTTACACAAGTTTTCCACAAGGATTACCCGAGGTAAACTTTGTGCCAAGGAAGTTGCGAGCATGGCAAGAGAGTTAGCATGTGTATTTCTACTTCTAGGGACTTGCAATAAAGTAAAAGACTCAAATCCTGTCTGCAAGTGTCTAACCTGATTTAAATATTCTTGCATTCTGAGATCTCTCTTCCAACTTTCCCCCTACCTGGCCTACAACCAATCTCAAATCTGAAAACATCTCCACTGCCTTTCCTCCCATTCTCTGAACCATAGTCATCCCTACCAATAGAGCCTCATACTCAGCCTCATTATTGGTAGCCGAGAAGCCCAACTTTAAGGATTTTCAATAATGATCTTTTTAGGAGAAGTTATAACTAGCCCTACCCCATATCCTCTTTGATTCATTATACCATCAACGTGTACTCTCTAGGGTAAAGGTTCTTCCAAGGAGACCATGCCAAACAATTTTTCATCCGTGTTCTGCTTCTCAACTTTTTCTTCAAATAGGGTTTCAGCAAACTCGACCACCAAATCAGCAAGGACTTGACCCTTGACAAAAGTGCGAGGCATATACTTAATATCAAAAGCCCCTAGGATCGTACCCTACTTGGCAATCTTTCTTGTGTAATCAGCACCTCGGAGTAGAGATCTAAGCGGAAGTAGGGATAGGACAACAACTGTGTGTGATTGGAAGTAGTGGGAGAGCTTACGCGTAGCATGCACCACTGCCAAAATGACCTTCTCCAGTGGTAGGTAACAGGCCTCGGCTTCATGTAGCGACTTGCTCACATAATAAACTGGCCTCTGCACACCACTATCAACCTATACCAGCACCAAGCTCACCGTATGGAAGGCCACTGCAATATAAGTAAACAAAACCTCATCTATCTCGGGCCTGGACATAATGGGTGGCAAAAAAAGGTATTCCTTTAACTGTTGGAAGGCCAGGACACACTCCTCGGTCCATTTAAATCTCTTCCACTTATTTAACAACTGAAAGAAAGGCCTACACCTGTCTGCTGACCGAGAGATGAATCGGTTTAGGGTAGCAGTCATACTTGTCAACTTTTGGACCTTTCTGGGATTCTGAGGTGGATGTAGATTGTTAATTGCCTTAATTTGGTCAAGATTGACTTCAATTCCACGGTGAGTAACCATGTACCCTAAAAACTTTCCTGATCCGACACTAAAAGAGCATTTAGGAGTATTAAGTTGCAGCTTGTGTCTCCTCAAGATCTTAAAGATATTCCCAAGGTTGTTAACATGCTCGGATTCTAACTTACTCTTGACACCATGTCGTTTATATAAATCTTAATGTTTTTTCCTAGCTGTGGCTTGAACATCATGATCATCATCCTCTGATAAGTAGATCTCGCATTCTTTAGACCAAAAGACATCACATTATAGTGGTAATTCCCAGTAGGAGTGACAAAATTGGTCTTCTCTTGATCATCCAAAGCTAAAGGTATCTGATGGTACCCTTGAAAAGCATCCAAAAGCTCATCCGAGGGTGGCCTACTATTACGTCAACTAATTGATCAATCCGAGGCATGGGGAAGGGGTTCTTTGGACAGGTTTTGTTCAAGTATGTAAAGTTTACACATACCCGCCACTTCCCATTTTCTTCTTCACCACTACTGTATTAGCCAACCACTCAGGGTAGAACACTTCCTTAATAGCCCCAACCTGCTTAAACTTGTTCACCTCCTCTTTGACAGCATCAGAATGCTCTTTAGAGGAGCGCTGAGGTGGTTGCTTCCTAGGTAAGACAGCTGGGTTAACATTCAGATGATGGCAAATGAAGTTTAGATCCACCCCCGGGGCCTCATAAGCATTTCATGCGAACACATCAATATTCCTCCTTAAAAATGCTAACAGCTCTTCCTTTTCTAGAGGGGGTAGCTGAGCTCCGATCTGAAAAAACTTCTCCGAATCACCATCTATAACAATTTCCTCCAACCTCTCACACTTTGCCTCTTTTGACACCGCATCCGTAGATAGGGCCGGAATCCTTGATTGTTATGAGCCCCCCTCAGTAGAGGCCGAGGACTCAGCTTTAAGCTGGTGCATAATTGCAGTCATCAGGCACTACCTAGCCATGGATTGACTCCCAACAAGCTCTTCAATCTGTTCCCCGAAAGGATATTTTACCTTCAAATGCAGGGTGGAAGAAACAACCTCCAGGGCATGAAGCTAAGGTCTTGCCACAATGGCTGTGTAGGGAGAATAAGCATCCACCACAATGAAGCCTACCTCCACCATTTCAGACCTTGCTTGTACCGGCAATCTGATATGGCCCTTCGGAATAACTACTTTCCCATCAAAACTTACCAAAGGTGAATCATAGGCTGTCAAATCTTTAGGCTTCAATCCCAGCCCCTTATATAGATTAGGGTACATAATTTCTGCATCGCTGCTTTGGTCTACCAACACCCTCTTTACATCATACCCTCCTATCTTGAAGGTGACCACTAAAGCATCATCGTGTGGCTATAAAGTTCCAACTTTGTCCTCATCCGAAAAACAAAACGCCGGTCAAATCTCCACTCTAGCCCTTTTCGGCTTAGAATTAGAGTCCTCGACGGGTGTCCGAGCTACGGACATCACCTTGGAGGGATGAGAACTAGTTCTCCCCAGAGCAGCAAAGATGACATTAATTGTGCCCAAAGGGGCTCTGGAAAAAGTATTCCCCTAAAATCTTGATCCTGCCTGACCTTCTGATCCATTGGGTTGATGTAGAAATTGTTTTAGCCTCCCCTCTCTGACCAATTGCTCCAGATGACTCCTCAAAGTCCTACAGTCTTCTGTGGTGTGACCCCGGTCCTAGTGGTATTGGCAATGAAGACTTTAGTTACGCCTTATGGGGCTTCCTCCTATCTTGTTTGGCCATTTGAAGTATTGCTTATTCTTGATCTTTTCCAAGACTTGATGTTCTGGCTCTCGGAATATCATGTTAACCACCTAAAGAGCCGTAGACCCAGATTGCCCAGCAAAATCCCTTCAGGGTTTGTTGCTATCATATCTGTCCGACCTAAAATCCCTCGTGTCCTCCTTTCCTTTCCCTTGCTGTTGATTTTCCTCAACCTGTTTGTATTCATCGATACGATCCATAAGCCAACGCACACTCCTTATCGACTTCTTAGTCAAGGACTTTCTTAAATCATGCTCGACCTTGAAGGTCCTTATAGCCATGTCATCAAAATTCCCATCGATCTCATTAAACATCTCCCAGTATCTGTCCGAGTACGTTTTCAAGGTTTTCCATTCTTGCATAGATATGGACAACAGGGAATCTAAAGGCTGAGGAACCCTATTGCACATAATAAAACGAGATCCAAACGCCCGAGTGAGCTCCTTAAAGGAATCAATAGAACCTACATCCAAGCCATCAAACCACCTCATCGTCATAGGCCCCAAGCTGGATGTGAATACCTTACACATCAAGGCCTCATTTTTGGAGTGCATTGTCATCCTCTGGTTGAAGTGGCTTACATGTTCCACATGGTTTGTACGACCATTGTACATGGTAAACATTGGTTGGGTGAAGCGCCGAGGAAGTTTTCTTGCTTCAATCCAACGTGTGAAAGGTGATCTGGAAATTTGGTTCAACGCCCTACTCATAGCATCATTTCCCAGACCTTTATGGGATGGGCTTTTAACCCTACACCTACGGTGGTGATCCTCAACGCACGAGAAAGACTCACTTGGGGGAGTCCTTGATCTGGGCCTGCAGCTGCCATATTCTTCTCCACTAGAAGAAGAAATAGAGCTTGAAAGAGTTCATCTCCGTTGTTCGCGGCGGAACTTCCTCCACAAATGATCAATTTCCTGCTGCATGTTTCTAGCATTCTCTTCATGAGAGATGTGGCTCCCACCCCGAGACTGGCTCCTACTAGTATGGGTAGTGTGCACACCTCCCTCCCGGTCCCTTCTTTGTTCAAGATTACGAAAGTGATCTTGACGCTAAGACCTCATAGACTCTGCCTGGTTCAAACCTGAACCTACCATAGTTGAACGTTAGACTCACTACAACACTAGAATTTCCCACAAACAGTGCCAATTGTAAGGACACAATTGTCTCCTAAGCCCAAAGGATTGATGAGCTTAGGCCCAAAGAGCCCAATACAATGAATTTGTAGAGAGTGGGTTGGAAAATTGGACTCTAATGAATCCGAGAACAAGTAAAGTGGATCCAGATGACAAGAAAATGAAGATAGAATGGTTTAATCTAAAGAAAATCGTCATTGGCATAATCCGAGGAGATCAGTTCTTATATATTTCTCTCAAGTTTGATTACAAATTCAGCTCTTGATTGCTACAGTATTTTTCTCTTAATTTCTTGATCCTTTTCCTTCAGGGTCTTCTTTCTGTTTTATACTACCTTCATTCTTTCATCCTTACCCTCCACGTGTAGGGTAGATCGCTGGTATTGATCCTTATCCCATCAGCACCTTCTTGAAATCACTGGTAGTAACTGTAAGGCTGAAAATTACTGTTCATGTATCACATCCACATAAATGTGGCCAATTGGTTAGGTGTAGAGCATTCAATGCGATGGTAGCAGATTTCTCTTTAGATATTTTATGACTTCCCTCTATCCTGTGCTTCTGTGATGCTTATTCGTATCAATAGAATCTCCTGGAATGTTGCCCTAGGTGGTAGACCACCCCGTAAGACCTCGGCTTTGATCAGCCGAGGAGGCATTTGTCCTGGGACCATCCTCATGGACCCTAATAATCAAAACTAACCTCTTCACTTGCTAACACGAACTCCCCTGATAATGTGCACCCTTCTCAGATTACTTCATGTCCTCGAATTGGGCCTCCGGCCCAATATATACACAAATGCATATTGGTGGGCCTAATGCCCCCATAATAATATATATATATATATATATATATATATATATATATATATATATAATATTATAATATATTACAAATTGCAATTTACCATTCACATTTGACCATTTGATAAATGAATAATGTAATTATATTTTTAAAAATGGTTTTTTAAAAAAATAGAAAAAATATTTTTCTAAAAATAATTGCAATTTAATGGGTTATATTTTTATTAAAAAAATAATGAGTTGTTATATCATCATTTGTAACTCATAACTCTCCATTTTATTTATTATTATAAGTTGTAACTCATGCCTACTCATCTCCTCTAAAAAGCAAAAAAATGAAAACCTTAAATTTTATTAATAGACAAAAATTGCACTATATATTAACATATAACACTATGAATTCCAAATGCAAAAAAAGAATCTTCACAAAGGTATGGCTTTGTTAAACTTTCATTCATTTTCAAGTTATTTAATCTTTTTCTTTTCGTATTCTATCAATTTTCTTTTCATTTTTCAAGTTATTTTCTATTTTCTTTGATAAATAAAGTACATAGAAAATAATTTATTTAAACGTTGTTGTTGTTATTCATAGATAGAAAGTCACTGAAAAATTCAACAATTTTTTTAAGGAGATAGAGAGAGAGAGAGAGAGACTGGAATCCCTGAGTTTCCTTCTTTTAAAGTTGATGAAGTTCTATTTCAAAACTTCCTTTTTAATTAGCAATAAAAGAAGAGATACAAAGCTTCTTACATCATTTATCTTAATGTTGATGGAATTCTATTATTGTTGATGCTTGTTGAGGCTCATTTTGAGTAGCCCAATAGAAAGAAGAAGCCCAACAACATGGGTAGAAAAGAGTTAAGGGAAAGAAAAACCATTAAGCCCAAGCGGCAGGAATAATGGATCACAGGCTCATGAGATAAACAAATAGGCCTTGAGGAAGCAAATGAGCTTAAAGGAGCCCGAAAAGAGAGAAGTAGCAAACCCATGAGTAGTATGTGATGTAGAAAAGTGAGAATGTGTCATAGCAAGCTCGAAGTAATGAAAGCAAAGAAAGTAAGGGGTTGATGGTAAGCCTATGAGCCCCAAGGATGAAGGATGAGGTAATTGGGCCAGGGAAGCCCAAAAGAGTTAGTAAAAGCCTATAGGAACACAGAGTTAGAAAAAAGGGTAAAAGAAGCCCAAGGAAAGAAAATGGGCCGAGGATGCCCAAAAAGAAATAAATGGGACAAAAGAGCCCATGAGCCATGAAATGCTAAGCCTAAATGGCCATATTGAGTCATTGAGAGAAGAATAAGCAGCAGGCCCAAAAGAGGCCTAGCAGGCTGAGGTCAAATAACATCACAGCAGGAACGGCAGAATGAAACGACAGGAACAGGCAGCAAAAAGAATTAAAAGGAAGGCTGAAAAGAGGAAAGGCCCACCATTAAATAAAGCCCAGCCCCTAAGGGGAGCAAGCCATAAGAGGATGGGAAATCAGAAAACAGCTCACGTCATAAGAAGTCAAGGACGAGTGGCAGACTATACAGACGAGCCTCCAGACCACGGCAAACGCATGAACAGCAGTCAGATTTAGGACATACATAGAGATGAAGAATACGCAAGGCCCAGACATCACCAGCCTGTACCCAGCCAATAAAGGATAAGGTGAGGTCATGGGTCAGAGGTAAGAGGGCATGGTTTGGCAGTGGAGAGAGAGGAAAACCTATTTCGGGGCTCCTACTCAGGCTTTTTTGGGAGAAATGTCCTGCTAGGACGACATGCCGCCCAAAAGAAGTAAGGATGAGTTGGAGCCATTAGGTGCATGTCATAAGGGATAGAGAGAGGGAGAGCACCCTTACCGTAACAGGTAAGAGGGTCACGGCAGATAAACAATCAAAATAGCCTTCTTTGTCAGGTAATGGGAAGTGGCACAGCCAGCACAGGTAAGTGATGATGGCTGAACGACTGACGAACTAGTAGTGGTCAGCAAGGACACCCATACCAGACAAAGTTAGTTAAAGGCTAAAATAGTAGAAACCAGTCACGGCATGCACTATAGAAAGGGCCCTTGCCGTGCACAGCAAAGTGATCACAATCACGGTAATAGGAATCTCTAGGGGAAAATCATAAGACAGGAGTAAGCACTAAGAAAGGAAAAGAGAAAAAGAAAGAAAAAAGAGAGAACTTAGAATGGCAAGCATGCACTAATAGGTGGATCTCCTTTCTCCCTCAAAAGCCTTGCTCTCTATAAAAGAAACAGGGTCCTCATTAAATATAAACCATTAAGGCCCATTCCCTCAAAGTAATTAATTTCTTTTCCTGGGGAGAATATTCGCATTGAGGAGGTGGTTTTTCTTCTCGGTTTCAAGTTCCGTAGCCTTACTTGGCGTGGCAGACTAATATTTCATTCCTTGATTCAGGAAGCCCATTATTATTATTTCCCCATTTATATTCTGTTACTTTTGTGTACGGGGGTGCTTCTTGCCACTTCCCTTTATTTATTCTGTCTAATATTTCTTGTGTTATCCTTATTATATCTGTTTGTCATAACTTCCCCATATTAGCTCTGCTTGCCATGTAATCAAAACCTGGCAAAAAGGGGCATAGTTTGTGCATAAACCGGATCAAAGTGAGTTGCAGTTGGACCGATCTCAACTCCCTTACTCATAATACTTGGGGCCCAGTACTGCAGAAGGTAGCACAATCCAACATTGCAAAAAGGCCCACTACAATGTTCTCCATAGATATGCTTACAATTGATTTGCTCCTTTTCTTTCATAGCAAACCTTATGTCATTTCTATTATTATTATTATTATTATTATTATAGTTTCAATCTATGACATTCGTTTCTTTATGATAACTCTTTATTATTAAACCATTACACCAATTAGTTTTTTGTGTAGGCGGGAATTGAATCCCAAATTTTTTATTCAAGTATTAGAGACTTTACTAGTTGAGCTAACTGGAACCCACATTTCTAATATTAACTATTGGTGTGTAGACTTTTTTTTTTATACATTTTTTATTTGAATGAATTTATTAATTTATTTTAACATATTCGTTACAATTTATTTGAGCATTTACAATATATATATATATATATATATATATATATATATAACACTATAAATAAGAGGATTCCTTAGAAAACACAAATTGGTTAAAAGAGTAATTTACTGTTTCTAAGTTTTAGGCTTTTTCTTTTATTTTCTTCATTCAGCCTAAAACCTAGTGCACTATCTCTATCTCATTTTTAAACATTATTTCACGTTACCTTACTTCTTTCTTTAAAAAAAAAAAAAAAAAAACACACGGTTATTTATATATCACTTTTAAATATTATAACATTAAACCAAAAAAACAAATAAATAAAAAAAGAACATTATTGCATGCACAAAATACGTGTGATGAGTCTTGTGTATGTGTGTGTATATATATAACAAAAAATTCTAATTAGATTCGAACACAAATTAATAGAATACCATTTAAAATAACAACAAAAATCTTTTGTATATAATAATAATAACACATTCTCTCAGATATTGGTAATGGTTTGGGTACAGTTGTGGAGGTAGATTTAAAAGCTTTTTCATCAGATCAAGCCCGTTTTCTGTGAGTACAGATTGAATTGCCATTGGAGAAACCGTTACGTCGAGGTGGTGTTGTGGCAAGTCCTGAAGGTGATAAAATCTGTATTGGTTTCAAATATGAAAGATTAGTTGGGCTCTGTTTTAAGCGTGGACGAATTGGTCATGAAGCTAGAGTTTGTTCTTTTCTTGGTGATCATAAGCAAGGTCTTCCTTACGTTGAGTGGTTGAAAGCAGGTTTTCGTAAGAATTATGCTACTGCAAATTTTGGGGGCAATTTTGAGAGAAGGGAGATTGGAGTGCAAGAGGGTCCGAGTCGTGGTGTTTCATTTAGGCAGTTTGACAGGGATAAGGTAAACTCGGTGATTGACAATGTTGGAATGGTTCCAAAGCGAAATCGTTGCCTAGTTGAGGGTGGATGTAGTGTTGCGCCGTCGAAGGGTGGTGCTGACATTAGTGTGCCGTTGAAGGGTGGTTCTGAGATTGGCTTGGGTACGAAGGTAGGAACGGTTGCATTAACCGCTGGGAAACATATTCCTGATTTTGAGGAGTTAATTTCTGAGCTTGATCAAGCTATCCAATCAGAGCCGGTTATTTTGAATTCAAAATTTATCCAAGTGGAGCAGTTGAAGGATAAGAAAGACATTTTCTCAGGTTTGGTTGATATTGAAGTGATGGATGAAGATGTAACTTCCTGCAAACGTGCTTTAAAAGGAAAACAGGTGGAGTCGTGTAGCCTCGAGTGTCTTCAGGATGATGAAGTTAGCTTAATATTGGTAAGGGTAATAGGCAAGTATGTAGTAATCTGGACAAAGGTAGGCCTAAGAGAAGTGGAATTAAAAATAAAAGTGGGTTGCTCTCTTTACAAGGCCCACTTTCTAGTGGCACAGATGAAGTTATGATTAAAAAGCCCAATTCAAAGGATAATAATTTAGCTATTATTGGAGTGGCAGGACTTAAGAAAGGGACTTGGAAGAGGCTTCAAAACAAGCCACAAACTTCTTCAGAATTGGTTCTTACTAAAGTGCTTGGTCCAAAGAGAAATGGTAAAGAGACTTTACGTGAAGCAGAGAAGGTAGAAATGGCAAACAAGAAAAATAAGGTGAGTAACAGTGAAGGTTTACATGCTCTTTCTGGTGTTGATCGGATTATATCTGCGGAGGTTGCTACGCAACCCCGCCGGGCATTACGAGTCTATTGAGTTGGAATTGCCGAGGGCTTGGGAACCGTCGGACAGTTTGTGCCTTGCAAAAGGTAATCAATAAACAAGATCCCAATATTGTCTTCCTAATGGAGACAAAATCTGGTTTGGATTGGATGCTTAAAGTCCGTGGTTGGTGTAAATATAACAATGGTCTTATTGTGCCTAGTAGGGGAAGTAGTGGTGGTTTAGCTTTATTTTGGAAGAAAGAAATTAGGCTTGATATTCAAACTTATTCTCATTCACATATTGATGCATGGGTAGATGGGGGAGATGGTATTGGTTAGTGGCATCTTACTGGGTTTTATGGTGAACCTGATACTTCTAAAAGATGGGAGTCATGGCAAAAACTTAATCACTTACATGGGACATCCTTTTTGCCGTGGTTTGCAATTGGAGATTTTAATGAAATTACTAGCATGGCAGAAAAGGAGGGGGCAAGTGTTAGAACAAGACAGCAAATGAAATATTTTGTTGACACTATCAATTGTTGTGGTCTTAAAGAAGTTCGATTCATGGGGCCTTTGTTTACTTGGTTGTATCAAAAAGAGGATGGATCCCAAATTAGGGAAAGGCTGGATAGAGCTTTGGCTACAGTGGAGTGGTTTCATTTATTTCCAATGGCTAAGCTTACTCATCTTTCCTCCTCGGCTTCGGATCATTCTCCTTTCATTCTTTAGTTGTTTGCAAAACCAAGAAAAAAGAGGATTGGTAGGGTTTTTCGATTTGAATCAATGTGGTTAAAGGACCCAAGATGTGAGGCGATTGTGGAGGAAGCTTGGGATGAGGGCTTGTATGGAGGGTCAGGTGATGTCCTTAATAGATGTTTGGAGAGTTGTTGTGCTAGACTTGAGGTGTGGAACGGTAGTGAATTTGGTAATGTGGGGAAAACAGTGGCTGAACTACAAAGAAAGTTAGAATGGTTAGAGCTCCAACCTTCAACACCAGATATAATTCGATCTTTGAAGAACACTAGAATTGAATTGAATTGTTGGATGGATAAGGAAGACGATATGTGGAGGCAAAGATCAAGAATTAATTGGATGCAATCTGGGGATAGGAACACTAGGTTTTTCCATGAAAAAGCTTCTACAAGGTACAAAAAGAATTTAATTGAGGGTTTGTTGGATGAGGATGGTAGGTGGTTGGATGGAGATGAGCATGTGGGAGGAATTGATGTTGCAGTATTATGAGAGACTTTTTACTAGTAGTGATCCTACGGATTTTGAAGAAATTTTAGATGCAGTTCAACAAAAAGTCACTTCTAGGATGAATCAGTTACTTGTAAGGGAGTTTACAGAAGTTGAAGTGAAGAATGCCATTAAGCAAATGTACCCTTTGAAATCCCTTGGACCGGATGGCATGCCTCCATTGTTTTATCAACACTTTTGATCTAAGATTGGTGGTGTGGTTACTTCAACCGTTTTGGCCTTCCTCAATTCAGGTATTATTCCACTGAATTTAATTATACACATATTGTCCTTATTCCTAAATGTAAAGAGCCAAAATTTGTGACTGATTTTAGACCCATTAGTCTTTGTAATGTGGTTTATAAAATTGCTTCAAAAGCCATTACTAATAGATTGAAAAAGTTTCTTCCTTCTATTATTAGTGATACCCAACGTGCATTTATGCGTGGTAGGTTAATCACTGATAATGTTCTTGTAGCTTATGAAATGATGCATTATATTAGTCAAAAGAAGAGTGGAAGAGTGGGTGATTTGGCTCTAAAACTTGATATGAGTAAGGCATATGATAGGGTAGAGTGGATATGGTTGGATAAAATTATGCATAAGTTGGGTTTTGATGATAAATGGTGTGCTTTGATTATAAACTGTGTCACTACTGTTTCTTATTCTGTGAAGATTAATGGTAAGCCTAAAGGGCATATTGTTCCAAGTAGGGGGATTAAGCAAGGTGATCCACTATCCCCTTATCTTTTCTTGTTATGTGCGGAAGGTCTTTTTGCACTTATCAAGAAAGAGGTGGTGAATGGAAGTGGGGGGGGGGGGGGGGGGATTGCAGTTTGTCGTAGGGGTCCCAAAATATCCCATCTTTTCTTTGCTGATGATAGTTTGATTTTTTGTAGAGCTTCTTTGGAGGAGTGTGATGCTCTTCAAAGGGTGTTGAGGGTGTATGAGTGTGCTTCGGGGCAGCAGTTAAATCGTGCAAAAACATCCTTATTTTTTAGTAGTAATACTCCTATGGAAATTCAAGAAATCATCAAAGCTAGGTTTGGGGCCCAAGTGATTAAGCACCATGAAAAATATCTTGGTTTGCCATCATTGGTGGGAAGGAATAAGAAAAATACTTTGAATTCTATTAAGGACAAATTAAGTAAGAAGCTTGCTGGTTGGAAAGAGAAGCTATTGTCTAAGGCGGGGAAAGAAGTGTTGATAAAAGCTATGGCACAAGCAATTCCAACGTACACTATGAGTGTTTTCAAATTGCCTGACTCTCTATGTGAGGATTTGACGAGTATGATCGTTTTGGTGGGGGCAAAGAAATGAAGAGTGGAAGTTAGCTTGAATGAGTTGGGAAAAATTATGTGCTCCGAAGAATTGTGGTGGGATGGGTTTTAAAAAGCTTAAGGAGTTCAATATGGCTTTATTGGCAAAGCAAGGGTGGAGACTACAACAAGGTCATGACACATTGGTGTACAAGGTTTTGAAGGCTAAGTACTTCCCTACAAGTGACTTTTCACAAGCTGTTTTGGGTAACAATTCATCATTTACTTGGTGGAGTATTATGTTTGCTCAACCTCTTGTTAAATATGGTATACGTTGGAGAGTTGGAAATGGTGAGAAAATCAGGATTTGGGGTGATAGATGGCTGCCTAAGCCTTCTACATTCATAGTTTCATCCCTTAGGTTGTTCATGCCAGAAGATATGAAGGTTGGAGAATTGATAAATAAGGAAGAAACTTCTTGGAAGGTTGCTGCCATTGATGCTCTGTTCTTGCCGCATGAAGCAGAGGATATAAAAGCAATTCCTATAAGTTCTTATCTGCCAGAATGATGAGAATCAACAAGCATTCAAGGATCCATTGCATGTTCCAGTTGGGCCTATTACTAAAGCAAGATCCAAGAAGATCAAAGAAGCACTTAATGGGCTTGTTCAAGAGATTTGGGCTGATTCTAACGGAGGACATTCCAAGCTTAGCCCAAAGGAAGATGAAGGCGTAATAAATTTAATCCAAGCTATTGAGGGCTGATCTGGCTTAATTGGACATGATTTATGGTGTGGATTAATGGTTGATTGATTTTCCAGCTCCATATCAGTTAATAGATATTTTTCCTAGTCTGGAGCATCTAGTTTTGGACTAGATCTACCTTAATTTTAAGCTTTTATTATTTAGAACGTTTTTAGCTATTTTTCTTATTTTGGATCTGCTAATTTCAGACCAAATCAACTTTTATTTAGGGTTTTATTATTTAGTACGTTTTTTATATTTTCTATTTCCAGTCATGTCATATAAATAGCATGCACTCATTGTAATAGAGAGATTAGTGAATAAAAATCAAAAAAGGTGAGGCTTTGCTCTTCTTTTGGTTCTTCAAGAACTGTGAACTTATCAGGGATTCTTCCTTATGGCATTCAAACTTTATACCTTTGGTTCATAATTCATTATAATCATTAGGTCAAGGTCTATTACTTATACCTTTGGTTCGCATTTCGATTATAAACATTGGGTC